>RJWJ010003630.1:66583-84252 GCA_004363605.1 Indri indri
ACTTTCCTGGATTAAAATTAAGCCCATTATCCAAAGTGAAGCACCACAAGAGCAGAAGAACGGGCTCCACTTGTACTCACCATCAAACTGGTTCTAACTGATCAACACTAGGTTGATCACATGGCAGAAATACTCTCTAGGGATTAGGGGGATGGGGGGGCAAATCAACAACTAAAGGACACGGGGAGCACTAAGGGGGAGGGTGGGAAGGGCATGCCTTAAACCCACACTTGGGTGAGGCAAAGGCATAAAGTGTAACTGTAGTGTTTGTACCCTCACAATACCCTGCAATAAAAAAACAAAAAACAAAAAACAATACGTTTGGAAATAACAAAATAGATAACTAAAAAAAGTCCAATATCTATACCAATATTGCTGTAGTTTGACTAAGTCTCCCAGAATTCATGTGTTGGAAACTTGATATTCAGTGAAAAGCAGTGCTGGAAACTGGGGCCTTTTGTGAGGTATTTGGATTGTAAGGGCTCATGATTAAATTAATGCTGCTATAAAAAAGTGTTATGGGAGTGAATTCTCCCTCTTCTGCTCTTCTGCCATGTAATGGCATAGTGTACCCCCTTCTGTAAGATGCAGCATTTAAGGCACCATTTTGGAAGGCAAGAGACCAGGCCCTAACCTGCTGTTGCCTTGATCTTGGACTTGCCAGCCTACAAAACTGTGAGAAATATGTCTCTTCTTTATAAATTACCCAGTCTTGGATATTCTGTTATAGCAGCACAAAAAGGACTAAGACAAATGCCTCTCGAAATTTAAAGAGTATTACCTAGGGATCATGTTAAGATGCATATTCTGATAGAGTAGATTGCAAATTGTATGTGGGATGCTTCCATCCAGCACATAGGTGATGCTAATACTGATGCTCTGAGGAATTTGTCAAAAGAAAAATAATCATCTTCATGGAAAAGATTGAAAATGAGTACAGTCAATTTATAAAGAAAAAATTCAAATGGCCAATACACATTTGAAAAGATGCTAAAATCACTAATAGTGAAATATGTATAACAATATGATATTAATTTCATGCATTATTTTTTATTTCCAAAAAAGAAAAAGAAAAGCTCTCCTACAATGGGAAGAACATGGAAGAAAATACTGTTTTCATACAATGTAGCAATTGAAATTTGATTTATTAGAACCCTTTGAAAAAGTTATTTGATAAGTCTAATAAATTTTAGAATATACTTATTTTTCAAGGTCACAGCCCCACTACTACAAATTTAGTTGCATGGCAACAAAAACACTACTGTAAAAGAATATATGTACAGTATGTTTGCTATTGCATTGTCTGTAGAAACAAAGAATAGGAAAATCTCCGAATGTTCATATTCGTGTTATTTGTTAAATAATTAATTAGCTGTGGTGTATCTACAGCTTCTAATGTTATATTACCACTAAGATAATGTATAAGAACTATACCAGTTGAGATGAAACAATTTCCACAAGTTGTTGAATAAGGAAATTAAGATTAGAATCAAACAGGACAAAGTATTGTGCACACATATGCACTCAATAAGATGCCTCAAGAATTCCTTCCCACGAGTATATAGTTTATTTAGTAATATGTAAAACAGTGAGGAAACAAAAAACACTCATCTATTTCAATACTTGTGAATCATCTTTCCACAGTCTAAAGTGATGTTCAGGGTTTGGAAACCAGCAAGCTGTGAAATACAAGCAAAATAGGGAAAAGATGATTGTACCCAAGAATAATGTAACTCCATTTATACAAAATTATATAAAAGATAATGTGTATGCACATTAAAACATTAGAAAACATGATAGAATTCTATCTATTGACCTGTAGGGATGAACAAGATACAAGATATATTGTTAAGCGGAAAGAGAAAGTTGGAGATTAAAATGCATAGTACACTTTGTTGGTAAAAAACAAATGAGCAAACATGACTCTCTCTGTTTTGTTCTTTCTCTCTCTCATACAGTTTTATGAATCAGGAGAAAGATATGAACTAGGCTGTTAATGTTGCTTACCTCAGGGAGAAAGTTGGTAGGAAGAGGGGGTGGGGGGATGATTGAAAATTAAACTTTTAAAATACATTTAGTTTTTTAATTATTACAAAAATATATATGACATTAATAATTTAAAAAACATTATTTTTGTAACCATGGCAGTTACATCATTTTTTCTTCCATTATTAAAACAATGCTTCTGCCTTTTTTAAAAATGAGAGCCAATTTCTTCTTTATTGATTAGTTTTACTCTCTAACTCTTCTGGTGTGCACATATTTAGATTGTTTCAATATTATTTTTTAGAGCATCGCTTCTTCCTAATCTACGTGGCTCAGTTCACAGTTTTAAGAGAGATTTTTTTTATAAATTAAATGTCACAAAAAAATAAATTAAATGCCACTGTTGCTTTGATGCCATCCATTTGCAGCTTATTTTCTCCTGTAATGAAGTTGCAATATTTTTGTAAAGTGCATTATGGTTTTTGTAATGAGAAAATTGGCTATTTAAATACATTCTAAATTAATTTTTGTGAGATAAATAATGAACTCATAATTTATCTCCTTTTATGATTCTCGATAATCCTACATAGCTCTGTACCAAATGATACATGCCTAGAGGAAGGTGATGCCCCTGTAAAATCTCCTAGTTCTAATTTTTTAAAAAATCCTTTAATCCCTTTTGTAAATGGTATTTTATTTGCTGATTTTATTTTCCAAAATATAATCCTATAGCAGTGGTACCCAACCTTTTTGGCACCAGGAACCGGTTCCATGGAAGACAATTTTTCCACGGCCCGGAGGCAGGGGATGGTTTTGAGATGATTCAAGAGCATTATATTTATTGTGTAGTCAAACCTCTCTGCTAATGATAATCTGTATTTGCAGCTGCTCTCCAGTGCCTCAGCTTCACCTCAGATCATTAAGAATCAGATTCTCATAAGGAGTGCATAACCTAGATCCCTCACATGGGCAGTTTACAGTAGGGTTTGCGCTCCTATGAGAATCTAATGCTCCCACTGATCTGACAGGAGGCAGAACTTATGCAGTGATGTGAGCAATGGGGAACAGCTGTAAATACAAATGGAGCTTCACTTGCTCACCTGCCACTCATCTCTTGCTGTGCATTCTAGTTCCTAACAGGCCACAGCAGTGAATAACACAATTCCCCTGATCCATTTTAATGTTTAGACATGGATTCACCTGTCAACATGTTAAATCAATCAAAAATTTGTTCTTATCTACAGTAGAAAAAAATTCCAAGTGGAAGCACAAGCAAGAACTTTTTTAAAAAGCAAAAAACTCTGTGGGAACTAAGGAGTCCTATTCCTAATACTGACAATTCAGTCTTTACGTCCCACATAGAAAATACATTAATTTTAAATAAACTGTATATTTCTGGATCTGAAATTACTTTTTGGTACATATTATGTCTGTTTGCTAAAGTGATGCTATATATTTGAGGGGTTGCATACGTCCAGTTAAGGTGAAAAGCACAGAGAAATAAATAATTAAAGAACTGATTGAAGAAACAACAAATATTAGTTCTAATCTAATAGCACAAACAGGAAATTATCCTTAATTGTCTTCATTATCTGGCAGGTCAAATTTGCAATGATATTTATCAGTTTTTAAATTACTGGGAAACTTTGCCTCAAACAGTTTGAATTATTACTAGCAAATGATCATTGCCTCTACATTTTCATAGGTAAGAAATTTCTGCTTTGTAAAGAACTTTACTGTACTTAGATTAGGAGATGCAAACTTCTTACATTGTGTTTTATTGTCATATTTTAACAAACATTATTTGATACTATATCATGTATCATGTATCTGTGATCACAGTTCACAGTTGCAGTTAAAATTAATCAAATTTCTCTATGTTACTATAATGTGCATGTTCACATCCAAACCCAACCTAAGAATTACCTGGGAAACCTGACTGAATTGATTGAAAGTAAAGCCTAACTAGATCTTGTGAATCATACTCTATGACATCTCAAATTCAGATAGCTTTTATTATTTGTCACTTAAGGAATATTTAGGTACTATATATCTATATCTATATCATCTATATCTTTATCTATAATCTTGAGCACTATGTTGACATTGGAGATATTAGGGAGAATTACTCTTCTTTTGATGGTTAAATATTTATAATGGCAGTGGTTTTCTGTTTGGTAATAGTTTAGTCAGTCACACATTTTGACAGGACTCAACCTAACCTTTTCTGAGTATTCCACATGATAATTCATTGCCTTTGTATGGCATTATATGCTTTTAAAAACACTTTCAAATACATTATCCCATTTGATTATCACTACAACTTTGTGATGTATTTTAGCTAGTAACATAGTTATTTACGTAAGAAAAAAACTGAGACCGCTGTTGATCAGACAACTGGGACTGAATCCAGGACTCCTGACACTTGGCTTAGTGCTCTATTTATCATGGGATACTGCCTTCCTCGATTGATTTTTAAAATACCTTTTGGCCTTATGTATGTATACATTTCTATTAAGTTTATACAACAGCCTTTATTCTACATACTAGATTTATACATTTAGATTATATATTTCTTGAGGATGTATCTTATATCAACCATATATGTAGGCATGTTTTATTTTATTGCGATTATTTTATTGCACTTATTTTATTATGCTTTCAAATATTGTAGTTTTTTTACAAATTGACGGTTTGTGGCAGCTCTGCATTGTGCAAGTCTATCGGCACCATTTCTTCAACCACAGGTGCTCACTTTGTGTCTCTCTCACATACTGATGATTATCACAATATTTTAAACTTTTTCATTATTATTATATTTGTGATGGTGATCTATGATCAGTGATCTTCAATGTTACTATTGTAATTGTTTGGGGGCACCATGAACCATGCCTATAATGTAATTGATAAATTTTGTGTGTTCTAACTGCTCCACCAGCCAGCCATTCTCTCATCTCTCTTCCTCTCCTCAGGACTCCCTATTCCCCAAGAAAAAACAATACTGAAATTAGAACAACTAATAATGCTGCAATGGCCTCTAAGTGTTCAAATAAGAGTTACATGCCTCTCACTTTAAATCAAAAGCAAAAAATGATTAAGCTTAGTGATGAAGGCATGTCAAAAGCCAAGATAGGCTGAAAGCTAGACCCCTTGTATCAAACAGTTACCCAGATTGTGAATGCAAAGGAAAATTCTAGAAGGAAATTAAAAATGCTACTCCAACGAGCACATGAATAATTAGAATAAAGCAAAACAGCTTTATTATTGATATGAAGAAAGCTTTAGCAGTCTGGATAGAAGGTCAAACCAGCTGCACTATTCCTTTAAACCAAAGCCTAATTCAAATCTAGAGTAAGTCTGAGAGAGTTGCAGAAGCTGAAGAAGAAAATTTTGAAGCTAGTAGAGGTTAGTTTTTGAAGAAAGAGGAAGAAAAAAAGCTATCTTCATAACATAAAACTGAAAGGTAAAGCAGCAAGTGCTGATGTAGGAATTATGGCAAGTTATCCAGAAGATCTAGCTAAGATCAATGATGAAGGTGGATATATAAAACAGCTTTTCAGTGTAGACAAAACAGCTTTGTATCGGAAGAAGATACCATCTAAAACCTTCATAGCTAGAGAGGAGAAGTTAATGTGTGGCTCCAAACCTTCAAAGGACAGGGTGACTCTTGTTAGGGGCTAATGTAGCTGGTGATTTTAAATGGAAGCCAATGCTCATTTGTCATTCTAAAAATTCTAAGGCCCTTAAGAATTGTAACAAATCTACTCTACTTGTGCTCTCTGAATGAAACAGCAAAGCCTGATGAGAGAACTTCTGTTTATAGCATCATTTACTGAATATTTTAAGCCCACTGTTGAGACTTATTGCTCAGAAAAAAAAGGTCCCTTTCAAAATATTACTGATTATTGGCAATATGTCTGTTCAAAAGCTCCAATGGAGATATACAAAGACATAAATGCTGTTTTCTTGTCTCTTAACACAACATCCATTCTGCAGCCTATGATTCAAGTAGTAATTTTGAGTTTCAGGTATTAATATTTAAGAAATACATTTCTGGCCGGCGCGGTGGCTCGTGCCTGTAATCCTAGCACTCTGGGAGGCTGAGGCGGGCGGATTGTTTGAGCTCAGGAGTTCGAGACCAGCCTGAGCAAGAGCAAGACCCAGTCTCTACTAAAAATAGAAATAAATTAGCCGGACAACTATATATATATATATATATATATACACACACACACACACACACATCATATATATGATGTGTGTGTGTGTGTGTGTGTGTGTGTATAAATTAGCCGGGCATGGCGGCACATGCCTGTAGTCTCAGCTACTCAGGAGGCTGAGGCAGGAGGATCACTTAAGCCCAGGAGTTTGAGGTTGCTGTGAGCTAAGCTGATGACACGGGACTCTAGCCCGGGCAACAGAGTGAGACTGTCTCAAAAAAGAAAAAAAATACATTTCATAAGGCTACAGCTGCCATAGACAGTGATTCCTCTGAAGGATCTTGCAAATAAAGTTAAAAACTTGTGAAAAGGATTCACTATTTTAGATGTCACTAAGGACATCCATGATTCATGGCAGGAGGTCAAAATATCAACATTAACAGGAGTTCAGAATTTGATTTCAACCCTCATGGATGACTTTGAGGGATTCAAGGCTCCAGTGGAGGAAGTCACTGCAGATGTGGTAGAAATAGCAAGAGAACTAGAATTAGAAGTGGAGCCTGAAGATGAGACTGAATTGCTGCAATTTCATGATAAAACTTGAACAGATGAGTATTTGCTTCTTGTGGATGAGCAAAGACAGTGGTTTCTTGAGATGAAATTTACTTCTGGTGAAGATGCTATGATCATGGTTAAAATGACAATAGGATTTAAAATATTATACAAACTTAGTTGATAAAGCAACAGGGTCTGAGAGGATTGACTTTAATTTCTAAGGAAATTTTACTGTGTGAAAAATGCTATCAAACAATATTGTATGCTACAGAGGAATCTTTCATGAAAGGAAGAGTCCATTGATGTGGCAAACTTCATCCTGGTCTTATTTTAATAAATTGCCACAGCTATCCCAACCTTCAGCAACCACTACCCCTATCAGTCAGCAACCATCCACACTGAGGCAAGACCCTCCACAGGTAAAAAGATTATGACTTCTAAAGACTCAGATGATTGTTAGCATTTTCAGCAATATAAAATTAAGGTGTTTACATTGTTTTTGTAGATATAATGCTACTACAGTCTTAATGGACTATAGTATAGTGTAACATAACTTTTGTATGCACTGTGAAACCAAAAAATTCTTGTCTCTCACTTTATTGCAACAGTCACTTTATTGCGATGGTCTGGAACAGGACCTGCAATATCTCAGAGGTATGCCTGTACTCACCCCCCAACTATATGTATAAGACCAGCTGCTCTACTATCCGTTTCACACATTAAATACTTCAAAAATAATTCTCATGATCTTGGAAATTTCTATTTTTCTATTAATAATGATAAACTTGGAATAAAGGTCCAGAAGCTCTTAATAATAGCCTTAGCCATAGTATGAGATATTACAGCTTATAATTTGTCCTAATTATAGATATTTAAACCAAATTATTCACAGTGTATCCTGACTTATCAGTAGACATTAGTGGACTGCCATATCTCCAAGAAGTAAGCTATTTTTCAACACTTACAGGTTTGAACATAAGGGCATATTTACAACCTATGAATTCCTTGGCATATTATTATTTAGATATGTAGCAGAGAACTAATAAGATCACTAGGGGAATAACTGGCATATTATCATTGTAGATATGAAATCTGAATGGAATTTTCAACACATGGGCATGTAGAATATTGATCTATATTTACTATCAAAGTGGCTAGACACACTCCATTGTGTTGCCTTTCTTAAAATTGCTAAGTGCCTTAATATAAAGGTGCTATTCAAAAGTAACAGGTAGGTTAGATGTGTTTCCTGGAGACAGCAGACATGTGGCTTGTACTTTTTCTATCCATTCAGCTAGCCTATGTCTCTTGAGCGGGGAATTCAACCATTCACATTGATTGATAGAATTGATATGTGGGATGCTGTTCTGTTCATCCAGTTGGCTAGTACCTTGTTGCTTTGTTTTAACTCTTGCACTGTTATTTTGTATGAGCTCTGAGCTTTAGCTTTTGGGTTGTTTTACACTGGTGGGTAACCATTGTACTGATCCATGTATAATGCAGTTCTGAGCATTTCGTTCAGGGCTGATATGGTCTTGACAAATTCCCTCAGTGTTCGCTGCAGGGAGTTAGCTATGCTCCCAGCAAAAAATTCAGGTCCCATAGGTAGGGGCTGTCGCAAAGGATAAGAAAATAATAGAAAATGGAAAATAATAGAAATAAAAGAATACACAGAGACGAAGGAATAGTTTTAAGGATTTATAAAGATAAAAGGCAAAAAGCGGGGGTACTCAGGGTTTCCTACAATATCCCTGTGAGTCGTAAGGCCACAAGTGAAGTTTTACATGGGTATTTATAGGTACAGAGGTCAGTTGTCAGGGGTAACAGGTTTACATAATAACAGGTAGTTCATTTTAGGTTAAAAGTCTTTCAAAAGCCTTCTATAGATCCCTTAACTAACTTTGGTTACAAAATATTTCAAGGACAAACTTCTAAGTTCTAAGATAAAGCTATTACTTAACAGAAGGGTTAAACAGAGATATGGTGGCTCCATAATTCTTTATCTAGTTATTGCAGATAGAGACAGGTCATCAGAAGTCAGGCAGGAACTGTCCCTTGGGCTAATTGTTTTTGGCCACAGATCTCTGTCTCTGGGTGGACACTCTTTGATCAGCTCTCATCCCATGATTCCATGCAGACCTTGCTTTGTCCTTCAAAGTAGGTGAGAACCACCAGTTTGAGACCACAGCGTCACCTTGGAAAGCAACTACTACTGACCTTTGAGATGTCCTCCTGAGGTGGAGCAGCTTTGGATATGCAAACTAACATGTTCACATATTCTTTCAGGGCAGAGCCCTGCAAAACTCCTGAGATCATTTCTGTCTCTAATATAGTTATATTAATTTATGAAGCAACAGTTTGCTTGTGTGAAAGAGTCTTTATTTCTCCTTCATTTAAGAAACTTAATTTTGCAGCATACAAAATTCTAGGCTGACAGTTTTTCTGTTTAAGAAGACTGTAGATGGGGTCCCAATTCCTTCTGGCTTGTAAGGTCTCTGTTGATAAGTCTGTAGTTAGCCTGATGGGTTTTCCTTTGTAAGTTACTTGATGTGTTCTCACAGGAATTCCTCCTTTGTGTTGATTTTGGCCAGTCTGATGACTCTGTGTCTTGGTGATTGCCTGATTGCAATGAGTCTCCTTGGTGTTGGTTGAGTTTCTTATATCTGGATATCTAAATCTCTAGGAAGAACAGGGAAGTTTTCCTTGATTATTCCCTCAAATAGGTTTGCCAGCCTTTGTGTGCTTTCTTCTTCACCCTCAAGGATGCCTATGATTCTTATATGTGGCTGTTTTACATAATCTCATACTTCTTGTAGGCTTTGTTTATTCCTCTTAATTCCCTGTTCGTTATTTTTGACTGACTTGGTTAATTTGAAAGAGTTGTCTTCAAGTTCTAATATTCTTTCTTCAGCCTGGTCTAGTCTATTCTTAGAATTTTTCACTGTGTTTTGTATTTCCTTAAATGAATTTTTCATTTCCAGAAGTTCTATTTGTCTTTTTTTTTTATATGTCTATCTCTTTAGTAAATTTTTCATTCATTTCCTGAATTATTTTTTCTGATTTCTTTGTGTTGGTTTTCCATTTTCTCTGGGATTTCAATGAGCTTCTTTACAATCCATATTTGGAATTCTTTATCTGTCATTTCAATATTTTCATTTTGGTTGGTATCCATTGCTAGAGAGCCAGTGTTTCTTTTTGGGGGTGTCCTTTCGCTCTGATTTCTCATACTTCTGGAGTGCTTTTGCTGATTCCTTCTCATCTAGAGCAGCTGTTTTTTCTTTTTTTTTTCAGCATATTATGGGGGTACAGAAGTTTAGGTTACGTATGTTGCCCTTCCACCCCCCCTCCCCCCGCCAAGTCCAAGCTTCAAGCATGTCCATCCCCCGGACAGTGCACATCGTACTCTTTGTGTATGCATATACCTGTCCCCTCCTCCCCCCTGCCCATCCCCCTGTGTGACATCCAATAGATGTTATTCTTATATGTGCACTTATGTGTTGATCAGTTAATACCAATTTGATGGTGAGTACATGTGGTGCTTGCCTTTCCATTCTTGGGATACTTCACCTCTTGTATTCTCCTGGATGAAGCTGTTGTTTTTTTATTTTTGGATTTTATTTTGTTTAGATGGGGTTTTACCCCCCCTACTTGTATGATTGCATTTGTAGCATATGTTGAGTGATAACCTTTGGCTCTTTTTGTGAGTGCTTTAATGGCATTCTAGGTTTTGGACAGATGCCTTGGTTATAGATACCCTTAGTGTGGTGGTTTTCTCAGTTGCTAGTTTTTTTCTAGGCTGTAGCAGTGGTGAGCTATGTGTGTGGGCATAGTCCCTGTCTCACTTTGATGACAGAGGATGGAGGTCTTTGAAATCCTTTCTCTTTCCCCAGCACTGTGGACTTCTTAGCCCTGTGAATTATATTGGCACACCCCGTTTAATCTCTGAGACAGCAGGTGGCACTTGTGAGTGAGAATCAATCTTACCCCATATGACTGAGTCAGTAAATGCTCTGTAAAGGGCTGTGCAAATTGACCTCCCTATCAGTAGGTGGCACTTGCCAGAAGGAACAAGCTACAGTGTTGTTTTCGAGACCTGTGACTGGATCTAGTTCCTTAGGTGGAACACTTGAACGTCCCAGGTGGTGGGTGGGGCCCTGGAACTTCCAGGTGTGTTCTTATTTTCTGCCACAGCTGAGGTGGGTGGGGAAGTGGGGCTGGGCTGGGCTGGTTTGCGTGAGCTAGGGTGAGTACCCTAGCTATTTGGGGTACTTTGAAATAAAAAAAGTAACAGGTAAAAATGCAATTCCAAATATTCTTAACTACGGAATTCATTTTTTTTTCTATTTAGAGCATTAAGATATTTCTGTGAGATTGTGTGAATATGACTGAGTATACTCATCTGGCAGTGGCATTTTCTCTGGCCTAGAGGAAATTATTATCTAATACATATAGTGCAACTTATAAATTTGTTAAATATTTCAAAGTAGATATCTTTGTGTATGTATAAATAATAAGTTTTGCACTATTGGACACCACTGTTCACTAAGCGTAATGCCAGGGAGCTTATTGATAAACACTTTGCTTCGGCCAATGTCTAGGAGCATTTTCCCTACATTTCCTTCTAGGATCCAGCAATCCCATTAGTGGGTATCTACTCAAAGGAAAAGAAGTCAGTTTATTAAAAAGACACCAGCACTCGAATATTTATCGAAGCACAATTCACAATTGCAAAGATGTGGAATCAACCTAAGTGCCCATAATTCATGAGTGGATGAAGAAAATGTGGTGTATGTACACCATGGAGTACTACTCAGCCATAAAAAGGACTGAAATAATATCTTTTGCAGCAACTTGGATGGAACTGGAGACTATTATCCTAAGTGAAGTATCTCAGGAATGGAAAAATAAGCACCACAACTTCTCACTAATAATTGGGAGCTAAGAAATGTTGATGTACAAGGATATAACATTTATCTTATAAGATTGAGGGCCCCCCAAACATCTCAATATTTTGAACTAACCACTGTAGATTATGAATGGATCTATTGAAACAGTTCTGGAAACCATTTTTAGTTCTAGTCTTCATTCTAATTGTTTCTCAACGGGAGTGCTAAGTGAACTTAGACAACTGAGTGAGCAGTGAGAAGGAAGGAAGGCTATTTTCAAAAGTTCTCCCAGTGAGGCCAGTATGGAAGCTGAGATATCAACATCTGATTTATTTGTAATTATGTGACTAGGAAGGAATGTAAAGTGCCAGATGTGCCCAAATAATCTACAATATAGAGTTGACAATATATGAAGGGAAGCTGCTAAGCACAAAGCTGTTGTATTATCCATTTACAGTGATAACAGTTCCCAAGCAATTTTAAATGCAGTGCAATTTGGAACATCTTACATTCAACAAATGTTGAAACCTCTGAACTTGTGGAGTTGCCCTATCTTAGAGGACTGAGTTGATAGTACAGATTAGCAACTAGGGTTTATAGAATATGAGATTCAAGTAACGATGCAAATAACTGTCTGGGCTTATGGGGAAAACACAGACACACCTGCACTTCTGCAAAGTATTTGCTTTTTGAGAGCTGAAAATTGCCTGTTGTGACAGGAAACCCCATGCCTCTTGCACAGCTTCACTGTTGAGCCTTCTGCCTTGGTATAGGAAAAGTAATATGATGGTCCTGATGAGTTTGGGGATTTAGCACACACTCAAAGAACAAAACTGTTTCAATTGGTTCAAGAAGCTTTTACTATTCAGAATCCCAGTAAAACTATTCCTGTCATCCTTTAAATTTTCCTTTCTTTCATCCCTTCTACGGGGAGGATTCCATTATATATATGGATATACAGATACATAGATATATAGATGTAAAATTGTTATACATGACATGTGGGATGCTTTATAGAATGGATTAAATAATCTTCACCTTGAAAATATTTAAGGCATGTGTAACCAATACCTACATTAACCATAAAAAGAATTCAAATAAAATAGACATTAAGAAGCATTAAAGGGTATCAATCTTGTGCCAGCAGGCCTGTTTAAATTAAATATCTTGCAGCCACACTGCTTGTAAATAATTCAGTTCAATTATGATATCCTCAAAACTGTTTTAGGCATTATGAGGTATACAAAATGTGAGAGCAATGGTTTTGTCTTCTAGCAAGAGGAAACTCACTTGAAGACAACATTCACCCGTATGCTAAAAATTATTGACGTCTATTTTATTGGCTTTCCTTTTATGCTTAATTCAGATATTGCTTGAACATGCCTTAAATATTTTCTAGGTGAAGATTACTTAATCCATGCTATATAAAATAGGATGTGAAGGCCTCAGATCTTTTATGTTAGATGGGTTTTAAAATTATTTCTTAAGGAGAATGTAGGTCCTATTCATAGATCCTTTTAACACTGAGCTTGAATGGCCTTCTTATACAAAGTACCTCTCAAAGATTAAAAAACAATGTCAATTTTTGCATGCTCCCCAGGGAATAAGACAAAAAATGTGTAAGATGATCCTGAGATATCTTCTTACGCTAAAAAGTAAGGAAGTGTTCAAAAAATCATGGGAATATGTCAAAAGGACATGGAATCAGCTTGAAAGCTCCTACACTGGGCTAATTGAGACAACATTTGAACATCAAAATAAATATGAATAGTAACAGATTATAATTTATTATCTGTTATAATCCATAAATCTATTAGAATCCATAAATCCATAGTGATAAGTAAATGGGGGAGAAGAAAAGGCTTCTTAGAGTAGAATGTCAACTAGTAAAAGGACTGATGGAATTTGAAAATAATCATGGAAATTTATAGCTTGTGGTTGACAATTTGATAAAGAACAGAATCTCTATGTAGTCTTAGAGTATCTCCTAAAAAATTACCTATTAACTAAAATGGGAACTACAGTATCATTATAGTGGAGAAACCTAGAGGACAGCACCTCATCTAAGGAATCAAAGTTAAAATTACCAACATTGGAAGAAACTATTAATAATATCACTTGTTTTCTATTATGATGCCTTGAAAAGGTCATATAATTTTTCTGTTATTCTTGATAAAAATGTATAAACTAAACATAACCATGAGGAAATATGTTATTTATTATAGGAATATTTTTCAAAATAAGAGGCCTGTACACTTCATAACATGTCAAGAATTATGTGAAGAAGATGAGCAACTCATTCAAATTAAAAGATACTAAGGAGACATGAGAACTAAGTGTAATGCATGCTCCTGTATTGGGTCATGATAGGATAATTTGTAGCTTTAATGGACATTCTTTCAACAATTGTGGAAATTTATTTATGGACTGTGGATTAGATAGTAGTATTGTATCAGTATTAAATGTATGGATTTTGGTAACTACACTCTGGCTATGTAAGAGAGTACTTTATTTTTATTTTTTAGGAAACATGTACTGAAATATTTAGGTATGCAAAGGACTGTTTATGTCTGCTATGGCTGCCATAGCAAAGGACCACAAATTGGGTGGCTTAAGCAACAGAAATTAATTGTCTCACAGTTCTGCAGGCTAGAAATCCAAAATCAATGTGTCAGCAGGGTTTGTTCCTTCTGAAGCTGTGAGAGAAAGATCTATTCCAGGTCTCTCTCTTTGAATTATGGGTGATAATCTTCTCCCTGTGTCTTTTCACAAGGTGTTCTACCTATATGTGTCCCCGTGTCTAGATTTTCCCCTTCCATAAATTCATCATTTATTTTGGACTATGCCTCATTGTAATAATCCCACATTAACTTGATTGTCTCTGTAAAGACCTTATCTCCAAATAAAGTCATAACTGAGGTATTGGGGACATTTTATCCCATACTACTTGATGTCACCAATCCCCAACTTATTCTCAACTGATTCAGAACAATAAATCCATTTATGAAGAAAATTTATATTAAGTACTTTGGACCAACATCTAATCTTCAAAGAACTAAATGTAATTTTAATATAATTATATTAAAATATTATATAATAAGCATATTCTAAAATACATATTTTATAACATAAAGTTTTATACTATAAAAATATAATTTTTAACAAAAATAGCAATATTTCAGGTACATGCTTGGTGGGATGATTAGCTTTATGTGTTAATTGAGCTAGAAGATAGTGAAGGAAATTAGAGTATTTTATCCCAGAATATATTTCTTTCACATATTTTTAGATAGCTACCATGGGTCTCACAGATGAAAGTAATGCTGCAAAGCTGTCTTTTGTGGGCGGAAATTTACATTTATAGAGAATCTCATTTAATGCAACCAGATCTTCCCTTACTTGAGCTAGGAAAGATTAACTGAGAGTCTGACACCATTAAAGGTTTGAAAAGAAACATTTGCCATCTATTTTCTCTGAAGGCTTCCAACTGTAATATGTCATTTACATAACAAGACTACCTTTGCAAGCTAAATAAATCTCTTTCTCTCTTCCTCCCCAAACCTATTTTGCTATTTTCATGCCCCCATTCTTTAAAAACCCCTGTACCTCATCAAAGAGATGAATCTTCATCATCAGGGCTCCCATGTGTATGTGTTAAATAAATTTGTATCTTTTTCCTCCTGTTAATCAATCTTCCTCATATCAGTGTTTTTTAAGCAAGCCTTAGTGGGGCAAGAGCCTTGCTCCCTAAAACAGTCCCTAGTTATTTACTCAATAATCTAGGTATTGCTGTGAAGGTGTTTTGTAGATGTAGTTAACATCTACAGTCAGTTAATTTTAAGTAAAGGAGATCACACTGGTTATTGGGAGTGGTCCTCATCCAATCAGTTGAAAGGTCTTAAGAACAAAAACTGAGGCTACCTGGAAAAAAAGACATTCTCCTTCAAGATTGCAGCATCAACTCCTACTTGAATTTCCATCCTGCTAGCCTTCCCTACCAATTTCAGACTTGCCAGACCTAACAATTGCATGAGCAGATTTATTAGATATCTTTCTGTTAATAGGCAGGTAGACAGAGAGATAAATAGATAGATATAATCTGTTGACATCTCTATCTACCAATCTACTTAAGATGTGTATCTTTATCTCTATCTACATCAATTATCTATCTATCCATCATCTATCTCCATTGGTTCTATTTCTCTGGAGAACCCTGACTGATATAGACATTGGTAGTGAGAGAATTTTATAGGAATATAATCTTAAAGGTGAGTTTTCTAAATTGGTTCTGGGGGTTCTGGAATTGGTTCTCTAATCTGACTAAATTTCAAGGCACTAAGGACTCTGTTTTTAATGAACCACATTAGTCAATGGCATGATGTGACAACTGAGATGTGCAAAATAGCACCATTGCATAGTCCTAATCAAATACTGAAAAAAAAAAAGTTCTGGGTAACCATGCATTTGATGCTTTAGAACATTTTTGTCAAACTAATGAGGATAATGTGATTCACTGGTAGCTCCTAGCTGGGCTGTAAAAAGTGTGGGAGGGAAAGGATGAGCTCGGGGCTTCTAATTCCCAGTAAAAACTCCACATAAATTACCTGAAATCTTTTATGTCTGCCCTGAAAGAAATTCTTATATCCTATAGCCACAGGCTGAGATTGTTAAAAACAAAACCCCAAAACTCATCCTGTGAGTGAATAAATTACAATGTGATTTGAATCCCCAATCTTGTAAAATATCTCTGTTAAAGTAAGGGCATGAGTTGGGAAGAATTAAGATTCTTAAATTGGATTGGGTAAATAGGGACAGATCCTGATGAATCTGAAGACATGGAACCTCTAAACGTTGATGAGTCTTCTTTGCCAGTAGGAGCAGCTCTTCTACCCCATCTGAGGAGGATCATTTGGCTTTGCTTGAGGAAATTTTAATGGTTGTCTCTAAGACAGGTGCCTTGAAAAGCACTTCAGATTCTCCTTTAGGACCTACCTCTAATGCCCTTCTTTGCTTTTAGACCTATAATTAGATAGATTCCCAACAGGCCCCAAAGGGTGAAGTAAACAGTGGTGCCCATGAGGGAGTACACCATACTCCAAAGGAACTGATGGTTTTTTTCCAATTTATACACATAAAAATCTAGAGAATAGGTATGGGAATAGATAGTAAGAATGAGGGATAATAGTGAAAGGAAAGTAAGTTGGATGAGGTTGAATTTATTGATGTTTGCCTCCTAAGCAAAGGATATTCAATTTTGCATCTTGAGAAGTTAGAAGTCTCCAACAATTTGTTAGGTTGATTGGCTGAAACATGGACCAAAAGGCTCTCACACTAAATAAAGATAAAATGCCAGAACTTCCTTTGTATATTATAGAGGGAGGTTTCTAAAGGCTTAGGAGTATTTTAAAATTAAAATGTATTCATTATATGTAAAACCTGATTACCCATCCCAAAAGGTTCCAAAGAACACACTTTTCACCACAACCCTGAGAAATAAATTTGCAAGAGGAGCTTCAGCATTGCTGAGGAACTCCACAGTTCTTCTCTGTAGGTAGAAAACTTTAGTGCAAACTGCTGTGATTGAATGACAAAATTATATAACTTGCAATGGTTCTATGGCTAGAAAGATGTATGAAGCAGGGATTAGAACTTTGGCCTGACTGATGCCAAATCTTGGGCTTTTCAGATATCACACTGTATTGTCTCCTAATTAATAAAGACTAAAATAAAAATAATACTGAGAGATACACTGAATAGAAAACAAAAAGACTGAAAAGTATCCTGGCTTGTACCAAAATCTACATGGGAAAGCAGCAGAATGTGATTTTCTGTATGGTTACTGGGACTTCTTACTCAACATTTTTCAATGCTTCTGGATTTTCAAAATGAGCACATGATTTGGGCTGAAGATAAAAGGAAGCATAGGAGTCTTACTCAAACAATGATTCCACCAGTAGTTCTGAAAGTGAACAGAGTAAATCTGTTGGCACACTAATGGTAGTAAATGAAATCCTGGGGAATGATTTCAGTGAGGCATGTGACAAAAGACATCTGAGCATTCATCAAGGTATACCACCAAAAA
>RJWJ010003631.1:0-30535 GCA_004363605.1 Indri indri
CTCTCCGGTGCGGGTAAACAAGCCAGTGCGCATGCTCGTTGCTGACTCATTGCCTTGCGTAGCCCAACCTATATAAGCCTGCACCCTTCCGCTTTCGGCGTCTTCCGCATAATGTAAGTTGTAAGGAGCCTCAATAAAGCACGCTCAGAAGAACTCCGGTTGCCGCGTCGTCCTTGCTGGCGAGGGGGCGCGACAAGCACCCACCACCCTGATCATTCAGCAGCCATCAACATCGAGGCAAGACACTCCACCAGCAAAAAGATCACAGATCACCAAAGGCTCAGATGATCATTAGTGTGTTTCAGCAATAAAGTATATTTTAATTAAGACATGTACATTTTTTAGACAAAACACTATTGCACACTTAGTAGACTACAGTATAGTGTAAACATAACTGTTTTTTAAACATAACTTTTATATGCACTGGGAAACCAAAAACTTTGTGTGACTTGCTTTATTGCGGTATTCATCTTATTGCAGTGGTCTGGAACTGAACCTACAATATCTCTGAGGTGCGCCTGTACAGCACGGCCTGCGGCACAAAGGGACGATTCATCTCCCTGGGTGGGACAGAGTGGGACAGCACGAGATTTCATCACACTACTCAGAAGAGCACTCAATTTAAAACACACACATTGTTTATTTCTGAAATTTTCCATTTAATATTTTTGGACTGCAGTTGACTGCGGGTAACTGAAACCCCAGAAAGCAAAACCATGGATGATGGGGGACTTCTGTATACAATTCGATCTCCATAGGAACAGCCCCTGCTTTTACTGAGGCCAGTCCACACTCTGAAAAAGGAAACTGAATTTGTTTTCAAGCCACTGACATTCTCACCTAGGGTATGAAGAGGCTCCTGGTGAACTCTTAATATCCACTTTCTCTTGGCCTCTGATTTTCACAGCATTTTGCAAGCATGTTTCATAATTGTGGCTTGGGATCGTGACTGCGATGGTTAGTCAATTTAGCTACGTTAGAGTACCCAGTTATTTAATCAAACACTAATCTAAGTGTTGCAAGCAAGGCACATAGGGAGCAAAACGTAAGGAGACACTACCTCTCAGGTGCCGACCCTGCATTTTCACAACCCCGAGAGTGAAGGCCTTCCTAAATTTGCACCCCACTTGCCCGTTGAGTGCGATATGTTTTAAAAGCATGAGAAAACTGTATATAAAAATTACTACAAATGTGTAAAAAGAGACTGCCCCCCAAAAAAATCTAAAGGAAATTTACTATTAATAAATTGTTAATAACAATATCTATGTAATAGTAGCTATAAGTAATTTTTTCCTTTTGTACTTTTTAGCATTTTACAAATATTTAATGGGCATGTCATCCAATTCAAATAAAAAAAGTCTTTAAAAAAATGCACTAGGTATTGCGCTTTACAATCCTATAGTAATGTTAGCAGGAAATGCGAGAGAGAATGGGAATCAATGGATACAGGCAGACAGGGAAAATGGAGAACTGGCCCCAAGACTGCCTCCCTGCTTTGAAGTACCTATAGGACTATCATTTTTATTTTTTTCTGATGATCAAAAAGGCCATTTCTAGGCCGGGCGTGGTGGCTCACGCCTGTAATCCTAGCACTCTGGGAGGCCGAGGCGGGCGGATTGTTTGAGCTCAGGAGTTCGAGACCAGCCTGAGCAAGAGCGAGACACGCCCCCCCCCCGCCCCCGCCCCATCTCTACTGAAAAAAATAGAAAGAAATTATCTGGACAACTGAAAATATATAGAAAAAATTAGCCGGGCATGGTGGTGCATGCCTGTAGTCCCAGCTACTCGGGAGGCTGAGACAGTAGGATTGCTTGAGCCCAGGAGTGTGAGGTTGCTGTGAGCTAGGCTGACGCCACGGCACTCTAGCAACAGAGTGAGACTCTGTCTCAAAAAAAAAAAAACAACAACAACAACAAAAAAGGCCATTTCTGTTAACATCCCTCTAGGTCCTGTTGCTAGAGCTGAGCCGTCTCCGCAGAGCCCTTGACAGAGACCAGCCACTATTACCCACCCTGTGTGTCAGTGGAGCCTCCCATGCATGTGGAGTTGATGATTTGGTAAATATATCTAGAGGCTTTTAAAAAGCATATTCCTGGAATTCAGGCTCCCTACTGTTAAAATAAATAAACTCTCCACAGGGGCACGCCAGAAGGAGTTGGGCTTTGGAGCTAAGGTCAAGGTCAGGGCAGTCAGCAGGGCTCTTACAAACCCCAGAGGCTGACATTTCAATGCAGAGTAAGGTTTTTTTAAAACGTAAAAGTAAGTGTTTGCAGATTCTTGAAACAAACAAACAAATGTGACCTGGCATCTTTTTGTGGGTAAGGGACAGGAGGAGCGTCTGTTTAAAAAACAAAAGCTCTCCAGCTGTTATTAGGAGGTAAAATTGTAATTAAATAAAGCACCAGGCCTTATTTGATAACAAGGCAACCTTTTTAGGCTTAACTATTGTTTCAATTAGGTAATTTTCTACCAAATATCAAACAGAGCCGCTTTAATGGACAAATATAAGCACAAAAAGTTATCTCTAAAGGCAGTATCTTTGGAGAAAACACCAGAGGATCAAAAGACTATACAATTAATACCAAAGAAAGAATTAAGTTTCGGTTACATACTTGGAACCATTTCAGTGTTTTAGTGTAATACAGATTTACCTATAACTGCAACTTGGTTTGGGTTACTTAAGGGAAAAAAATGAACATATTCTTTAAGTTTGGAATGTATAAAAATCATATGTTTCTTATAAGTTCTAAGTAAAATCAGCACTAGCAAAATAATTAGGTTTCACATAGCTCTACAAATACACATTTGATGTACAAATACAGAATCACAGCATTTTTAAACCTGAAAAGGCATTCATATTACCCAAGTTGAGTTGTCAGAAATCAGTCCAACATGATGCTTCATTAAAAAGGTATTCTAGGCAAGGCACAGTGGCTTACTGACGCCTGTAATCTCAGCACTTTGGGAAGCTGAGGTGAGAGGATCACTGGAGGCCAGGAGTTCAAGACCAGCCTGGGCAAATAGTGAGACTCTGTCTCTACCAAAAAAAAAAGTATTCTCTAGTCAAATAAGTTTTGGAAATGGCACGTACTTTACCCTCATCTTGAAAATCCACAATTCAAATAATCATATTAAAGGCTGGAAGAAATTCTACAGTAAGTACCCATCATAACTTTGTTTAACCCAAAGTTTATGAAATATACATGACCATAGAGCCCCTTTTTTGCATAATATCTGTTAATATTTTGTATGACCTCTGGGAAACACTGCTCTAGGCCAATGTCCTCATATTTATAGAAAGAGAGGACACAGAGATAAATTGATTTGTTTAAGGAAACTCCTTTATTTACTTAGAGAAACTCTTAGGTAAATAAGCTACAATGTATTTTTAAAATCAACTAAAATTATTTTCTTCCTATTGAAACTTTGCTTCAAATTGTCAGTGATCATAGGAAAAAACAATCTAGGCTTGCCTTGTTTTCTGCAGCTAGACTTTTGGTGAAAAATAGTACATACTCTAGTCTTCCCTGACTCTTAAATAGGATTATGTAAATCAAATAATTCAGCATCTGATGTAAATTAAACCATCGAGGGGGGGTAAGTTGCCTATTAATGACCTAGCTATGAAAATATCATTGTAAATAACCCTTTCCAGGTTCTGTAGAGTTTCCACTACCCCAGAAAATCTTCTCTGATAACTCCCATTACAGTGACTTAGCTTTTCTCTGATCAAAATGTAATCGAATTCTGTCTTCTATTGTTACTTACCTGCCTTGTGTGTGTATCTAATCTTCCGAAGCAGATTGCAAGCTCCTAGAAAGCTAGAACTAATTCTTCCTTTTCCTTTGAGTCATCCTAGACACATAATAGATGCTGAAGAAATACTTTTGAAAGGCTCACAAATGACCAACTGAATGAAATAGAGAGAAATGGTCAGCGTGAAGAATCAGGATAGGAGCCCAGCCTGTCTTTCTACCTCCAGTACAGAACTCTCCCTCCCTCTCAGCTTGTATGGCTGGCAGCGCCCTCTTGGCACTTTTGTCTAGGGGTCCACGGGAAAGTAGGGTGCCATTGCTCAAGGGATGCTGCCTGATCCTGCCAAAATTCCAGTGAATCAGTGAGAAGCTCATTGAATCAGCAGGGCAAGTACATGTCATGCCCAAAATCTTTTTGGAGCTCAAACAAGCTTTACTCAATAATAAAATGGAAGCCTGGTTTTATTTCTACTTGTTCGGCCTCTAATTAGGTACATTCCCTAAAAGTACAAAGCAGCTGCTTTTATGACACTCAGTTAAACTGTCTCCTCGAAGAGAACCTAATCTCGGAATAGGAACAGTTCTAATTATTGTTTTACTTTTTTCATGGCAAGACCCTAGACAAGTTGAAGGGGAAGAAAGCATACTCCCTGTCCCTCCTCGTCGCTGATGTGGTTGGAGGACAAGCTCTGTACCGAAAAGGTTTAAACAAACCCACCACCCACAAAGTGAGATCCACTGTTCCCAGGCATTACAGCTGCTGTTACATGTATACCTCCGATAGATATGGACCGACATTGTCAGATTAATTAATTGTTTTTGCCTACAAACAAGTCACTCAGTGTTGGTTGTGCAGGCACCACCTTCTCAGTACTGCTTCAGGCACCGTGGGGTTATAGAAGTATAAAGGTATTAGTTTCTCCCTTTGAGGCATTTGCAATCTAATAAAGTGAGATAAGACTACCATTGAAAACGACTGTGAACAATACAAGGCGGTGTACATGATCCAGTGCTGACTTGGGGGCCTTGGACTCTAACTGCAACAGAAATTTAGTGGAAGGGGAAAGCCATTGGGTGTTTCAGTTGTAAAAGACTTCACAAAGAAAACAGATAGGAGTTGAACATTGAAAGAGGAACGAGGTTTGAGGCAAAGTAGATGGGCTGTCCTTTCCAGTTTCAGGCAACATCATTTTGTTAATTCTTTGAGATGCCCCAATTCTTGATTGCTACAAGGCAGAAGGTATATAAAGGAATGCATTTTCAACCACTGGGCTATTATTTGTTTTTAATTTGTTTTTTACTGCAGCCCACTTACCAAGTGAACTGGGCTATTACTTTTTAAAAATTACCTGTAATAAACAGTTATTTTAGAGACCTGTAAATAAATTCACTCAATTTTCCATTACCTATTTGACATGGTCAGGCCAATACTTTGACTTATTAGCTTTAGAGTTATTAATTACATGGATAAACTGATTAGCAAATAAAAACAAAGTGCTTACAATGTACTAGGCCCTGTGTTTGGTGCCAGGGACAAAATGGTACATAACTAATCAAGATGCCTGTCAAGTTTAAATGTGATGGTAGAGACAGACAGATGAAGAACACAATGATTATAATTATAGGGTGTGTCATCAAAGAAAAATAAAGAGAGCTACGAAAGCATAAATCACGGAAGTTGAATTTAGATTGGAAAGTCAGTGAAAATTTTCTTGAGAAATTGATAATTTAGGCTGAAACTGGAAGTATATAGGAGTAAGAGGGGAGGCAAGAATAGAGTATTCTAATAACAGAAAGACAATCAATGTGCTTGGAAAGTAAAGTGAGATAAGCCTGGACAAATAAGTAGAGCTGGGTCATATTTATCTATATTATAAATATATATCATAAATAAATTATAAATTATAGCAAGCTGAAATATTCAGCAGTGGTGGCATTTAATTTTTATCTTTTTATCACAAATTACAATGAGAATCAAATTTCTCTTATGATAAAAGCAATTTGAGGAGATGAACTTAAAACAGAAATGCCTTGTTATTTCCTTCCATGCTTCCTTTTACACAGTAGACATACACAAGATACAAATAAAACTTTAAAATTCAAGCTAAAGTGGTTACCTGTAAAATTATGGAATAGAGAAATAAGTCCCCCAGGAGGCAACATAGTGAAGTAGTTAGGAATTTTAGAACCAGACTTCCTGGGTTCAAATTCCAGCTACATTCAAACTAGGTAGGTAAATTCGAGCCTCAATTTTCCTACCTTTAAAATGGGGATAGATTATATTCAAAGTGAAAGCAACAAAAGAAAAAAAAGATAAATTGGAATTTATCAAAATTGAAAACTTTGGTGGCTGGGTGCAGTGGCATATGCCTATAGTCCTGGCTACTCAAGAGTTTGAAGCAGGAGGATTGCTAGAGCCCAGGAGCTCAAGACCGGCCTGGGCAACATAGTGAGAATTCATTTTTTAAAAAAACCACAAAAACAAACAAACAAAATAACAACAAAATTCCTTCAGTGCTTTAAAAGACAAAATCAAGAAAGTGAAGAAAATCCAAAGAATGGGAGAAAATATTTGCAAATCAAATATCGTATCAGGGACTTGGATTTAGAATATATTAAAAAATTATTATAACTCAATAATAAAAATATAAATAATCCATTGAAAAATGGGAAAATGATATGAATAGACATTTCTCCAAAGAAGATAACAAATAGCCAATGAGCATATGAAAAGATGTTCAACGTCATGGAAATATAAATCAAAACTACAATAGGATACCAATTCATATCAACTAATACGCCTAGAATAAAAAAAGATGGACAATAATGAGTGTTGGGGAGGACGTGGAGAAATTGGAACCTTCATACAGTGCTAATGGGAATATAAAATGGTACAACCACTTCGGAAAACAGTCTGATAGTTCTTTAGACACTGATATGGTTTGGATATTTGTCCCCTCTAAATCTCATGTTAAAATTTGGTTCTCTGATCTTGGAGGCAGGGCCTAGTGGGAGGTGTTTAGGTCACGGGGGTGGATCCCTCATGAATGGTTTCTTCTCCTCCCCACAGTAAGGAGTGAGCTCTCACTCTATTAGTTCACTTGTGAGCTGGTTGTTTAAAAGAGCACGGCACCCCTCCCCCTTTGCCTTCTACCATGTTTGTAACCTTCTTGAGGCCCTCACCAAAAGCAGATGCTGGTGCCATGCTTCTTGTACATCCTGCAGAACTGTGATTCAAATAAACATCTTTCTTTATAAATTACCCAAACCCTGGTATTTCCTTTAAAGCAACACAAAATGGACTAAGAGACTTAAACATAGAGTTACCACATGATCCAGCAATTCCACTCCTAGCTATAGACTCAAGAGAAATGAAATCATACATCTACATAAAAACCTGTACATTAACATTCATGACAGCATTATTAATCATAGCCAAAATGTAGAAACAACCAAAATGTCCATCAACTGGTGAACAGATAAACAAAATGAGGTATATTTAAACAATGGAATATTATTTGGCAGTAAAAAAGAATAAAGTACTGATATATGCTACAACATATATGAACCTTGAAAACAATACGCTAAGTGAAAGGAGCCAGTCACAAAGGACTATATATTATATGATTTTGTTTATATGAAATTTCCAGAACAGGTAAACTTATAAGACACAAAGTAGATTGGTGGTTGCCTAGGGCTACAGAGAATAGGAAGACTAGGAGGTAACTGCTAAAGAATACAGGTTTTTTAATGGAGTGATGAAAATGTTCTAAAATTTATTGTGATGAGAACTTCACATCTCTGTAACTATATTAAAAGCCATTGAATTATACACTTTAAATGGGGGAAATGTGCGGTATGTAAATTATATTTTAGTACAGCTATTTTTAAAATGGGGGTAGATTAAATAAAACACTATGTTTAAAGGACTGGAATGGTGCCTGACCTATAATTAGTGCTACATAAATGTTATCCACTAGAATGTAAGACTGTGACCTACTCACAGGACTGCAGACTGCTTCCCCTTCTCCCACAGCTTCCCACCACTTTACTGAAGGCCTATTTACAGCAATTCCTTTTACCTGGTACATCATGTATGGCTATCAAGAAAAAATTACAAAACATACTAAAAGACAAAAAACACAGTGTGAAGAGACAGAATAAACATCAGAACCAGACATGGCAGGAATGTTAGATTGGGAATTTAAAACAACTATGATTAATATGCAAAGAGTTCTAATAGATAAAGTAGACAACATACAAGAACAGATGGGTACTGTAAGCAGAGAGATGGAAATCCTTAGAAAGAACCAAAAAATGCTAAAGAACACTGTAACGGAAATGAAGAATGCCTTTGATGGGCTTACTGGTAGTCTGGACTTGGCTGAGGAAAGAAACTCTGAGGATATATCAACAGAAACCTCTAAAACTGAAAAGCAAAGAGAATGAAGACTGAAAAAAACAGAGCAGAATATCCAAGAACTATGGGATAACTACAAAAGATGTGATTCAATGTGTAATGAGAATACCAGAAGGAAAAGAAAGAGAGAAAGGAAGAGAAGAAATATTTGAAAGAATAATGACTGAGAATTTCCCCAAACTAATATCAAATGCCAAACCACAGTGGCATGAAGTTCAGAGAACACCAAGCAAACTAAATGGCAAAAAACAAAATGAAACAAAACAAAAACTACACCTAGGCGTATCATTTTCAAACTACAGATAATCAAAGATAAGGAAAAAATTCTGAAAGAAGCCAAAGGAAAAAAACACCTTATCTATTGTTTTAGTTTGTTTTTGTTGCTCATAACAGACTACCTGAAACTGTGTAATTTATGACGAAAAGGAATTTATTTCTTAGAGTTATGGAGGCTGAGAAGTCCAAGGTTGAGAGGCTGCATCTGGTAGGGGCCTTCTTGCTGGTAAGGACTCTCTGAAGGTCCTGAGGTGGTATATGGTATCACATGCCAAGGGGGCTGAGCATGCTAACAAGCAACTCAGATCTCTCGTCTTCTTACAAAGCCGCCAGTTCACCTCCCATGATAACCCATTAATCCACTAATCCATGAATGAATTAAACCATTTATAATGGTAGAGCCCTCATGATCCAATCACCTCTTAAAGACCCCACCTCTTAATATAGCCACCTTGGGGATTAAGTTTCAACATGAGTTTTGGAAGAGATATTCAAACTACAGCACTTACAGGGAGCAAATAAAAGAATTACATCTGACTTCTCAGAAATCAGACAAGGAAGAAAAGAGTGGAGTGTCGAGAGGAAAAAAACACCAACCTAGAATTTGTTACCCTGCAAAATTATCTTTCAAAAGTGAAAGAGAGAAAAAATGGGGGTGTTGAAGCAAGCTGACTTCACTCCCACCCACCAAAAAAAAAAACAAAAAAACAAAAACAAAAAACAAATATACGGTACTTAGATTATCACTAGAAATAATCCAGTACTTAAATATGAAGATGAGACAGTTCCCAGGGCCACAGACAAGTGAAAAAACTCCAAGCAGATAATAAGAGAATCAGACTTCCACATCAGTGATGCCCCTTCCCCCATTCTTCCTGGCACCAAGCACAATTTCTCCCCAACTCACTATTCCTACAGTGGAAAAAGTGAGACTTAGGTGGACAACCAGCTTCTCCACCATCTTGGGTTCCATGGCAGGAGATCAGTCCCTTCCTTAACCCATGGGAAGCATCATGAGTGCCTGAAGGTAAAAGTATCCCTTAGAATAGGCCGAGATGAAGGCGGGAGGTGGAACTACCATCTCCAGCCCTGGGAACTTTGGTAGGTAACTCAACCAAAGGACATGCCAAATCAGAGGGGCTCTTCAGCAGCACCACATTGTAGGTTTGTCCCCCAGGTCCCATGGGCATGAGCACTTAGCCAGCCTTCCCACACTGCTGGGATATCCCCTTTGGGACCTCCTCGATTTGGGAAGAGCAGCACTCTGATCCTTTGCCAGAGCAGAGGCGAACCTGGGCTTAAGGCGCCACCTAGAGCTCAAAAGGAGGCAGTGACCTAGCGGTAAAGAACCTCTAAGCAAATATATCTAATAAAAACCACAAGCCAGAGAGAGAAAACTAGAATAAATAACCAATCCTTCAATGCAAAGACATAGATGTATATCCACAAGAAACAACATCAAACAAGGAGCCATGATCTCAAACATACAAAGCAAGGAAGCAATAACTAACCCTCATGAGAGAGCAATATGTGAGCTCTCTCACCAGGAGATCAAAATAGTAGTTTTAAGGAAATTCATTTATCAAGATAATGCAGAAAAACAATTTAGAAACTTATCAGAGAAATTTAATAAAAATATTGAAATAATTAAAAAAAACCAGAAATACTGGAACTGAGAAATACATCTGATGAACTAAAAAATTTATTAGAGGGCCAGGTGTGGTGGCTCATATCTGTAATCCCAGCACTTTGGAAGGCTGAGGCAGGAGGATCACTTGAGCCCAGGAGTTTCATGCTGCAGTGAGCTATGATGACACCCCTGCACTCTAGCCCCAGCAACAGAACAAGACCCTGTCTCAAAAAAAATAAATAAAATTTAAAAAATTAAAATTAAAATTGAAAATTTATTAGAGACTCTCAACAGCAGAATGGATCAATCAGAGGAAAGAATCAGTGAGCTGGAAGACAGGCTATTTAAAAATACACAGAGGAGAAAAAAGAAAAATGAATGAAAAGCAACAAAGATCACCTACGAGATATAGAAAATTATCTCAAAAGACCAATCTGAGAATTATTGGTGTTCAAGAGGGAGTTGAGCCAGAGCAAGTGGTACATAGCTTATTCAAGGAAATAATAACAGAAAATTTTTCAAAACTTGAGAAATATAAATATCCAAATACAGGAAGGTCAGAGAACACCAAACAGATTTGACCCAAATCTGATATAATAATCAAACTCTGAAAAGTGAAGGCCAGAGAGAGAATCCTAAAAGCAGCAAGAGAAAAGAAGCAAATAACATTTAAAGGAGCTTCAATTTGTCTGACAACAGACTTCTCAACAGAGACCAGTACAAGTCAGAAGAGAATAGAATTACATTTTCAAAGTGCTGAAAGAAACGAAACTGCCATCCAAGAACATTGTATCCACCAAATTATCATTCAAATATGAAGGAGAAATAAAGCCTTTCCTAGACAAACAAAGGCTGAGAGAATTACCCACTACCAGACTGGTTTTATAAGAAATGCTAAAGGGAGCTCTTCAATTCTTCAATCTAAAAGAAAAAAAACACTAACATGAAAATTGAGAAACTCTTCTAGAATATGGAACAAAAAGACAGAAATTGAAAATTGGATAGAAGAGTTAGGAAAATTACAGTATCAATCCTAGGAACATACAACTAATAGGAGTTCCAGAAAGGAAAAATAGAGAAATAGAAGGAAGGAAATCATCAAAAAAATAATTCTAGGAAAATTTCTAGAAATGAAGAATATACATTTTTAATTGAAAAAACCCAACACTGTGAATAAAAATAGACTCATCCCAAAACATATCATTTCAAAATGTATTACAATTAGGGATACAGAGAGGATTCTACAAGCTATTAGAGTGAAAAAGCAGGTCATATGCAAAGATCAAGAATCAGAGTAGTTTTGTACTTCTCATAAGCATCACTGAAATCTAGAAGACAATGAAGAAATACTTTCAAATTTTTTAAAGAAAATTATTTCCAAGTGATAATTCTAGACCCAGCTAAACTATTAATCAAATAGGAAAGTCAAATAAAGACATTTTCACTCATGTAAGGTCTCAAAGCTTTATCTTTCATTCATTCTTTCTCAGGAAACTACTAAAGAATGTGCTTCATTAAAGCAAAGGGGTAAACAAACAAGCAAGATATGGGACACAGTAAACAAAGGGCTCAATAAAAAAGCCAAAAGAATCCCAGAATGATGGTGAAGAAATATCCTACCTATCTACTAGGGATAGAGGTCAATTGGTCCAGATTAGAACAAGCCAGCAAGCACGGGGAAGGTTTCTTAAGATTAAATTGATGAAATGCCTGATGCATGTGAACGTGTTACGAGATTTAGACAATTACCAGAGGCTTCTGAGGTTGAATTAGTGAAAATATACAGAAAACAAAGGAAATAAAAGAAACTAGAGGATATTCCTAAAGAAAGTAAAGAGTCATACAGAAAAGCCATGTTTCCTACAGGGCTCAGTGTGAATAGTATTTACGTGGTCTTGAGATATATATACAGAGAGAGATATACTTTTTGTTAGATCCATGTTATTTATAAAATATGTAATAAGCCAGGTGTGGTGGCCCACACCTACAGTCCCAGCTACTTGGGGGCTGAGGCAAGAGGATCCCTTGAGTTTAAGTCTAGCCTGGGCAACATAGTGAGACCTCATCACAAAAAAAAAAGGAAGGAAAGAAAGAAAAAGAATCAATATACAGTAAATAATAGTTATCTTTGTTAGATCCGTAGTACTACATAAATAATACAGATCTGACAAAAATTACAGTATAACTGTATCGGGAGGATGGGGGCATGGGAAGGATACAAGTATGTGTGGGAACGTGTGGGAGAGGATGAAAAAATCTAGATCTTTGTCTTCCACAATGGAGTTCCATTCATAATGTTTAAAACTGACAAATCATAAAATAGCAGTATAAATGTGTTATTTAGTTAAATAGAGGTAAATACCAAAATCGGTAGATACCACTGCACTCTAGCCTGGGTGACAGAGTGAGACCCATCTCTAAAAATAAATAAATAAATAAAATGAAACAAAACAAAGTTATTGGATGAGAAAAGTTGTAGGGGATAGCTATTTTTCCCAATAAGCCTTGGGAACTATTTGGCTCTTTCAAATATAGGCATGTATATAATTTTGACAAAAGCGAAAGTAAAGAGGTTTATACTGGTGCTGTGCAGGATAAAAAATGAACAAGATCCAGTCCTGAAAACTGCTTATTGCCAAGTTAAGGGAAGAGAGAGACTCAGCTATTGTGGGTGAGGGTGGATGTGGCATGTGCTCTGTGAGGTTAAAACAGAAAGCCATGGGAACTTTGAGAAGACAGGTGTCACAGGCTTTAGAGATAAAGGTATTTCTCTTGCCTCAGAGAAAAGTATGGTCTGATTTGATGGAGTACGAAGTGAAAGCAGGATGTACTGAGAAATAAGACTGGGGAGGGAGGTTGAGGACAGACCTTTGAATGACCTCAAATAGCACATTAAAGCCTTTGGAAGGCAATGGAAAATTGTTAGGTTTTTGGAACAGGGAATTTATATCATCTGAGCTGTAATTTAGGAAGATTACCTGCCAGCAATAGATGACTTGGATAGGATAGAGAAAAAAAGAAAGCAAGGAAATAAGAAAGAATCTAACTCAATAACCCACAGCAAGGCCTGAGGTGGTGGCTCAGGCCTGTAATTCAAGCACTGGAAGGCCAAGGTGAAGGATCACTTGAGGTCAGGAGTTTGAGACCAACCTGGGCAATATGGCAAGACCCCATTTCTACAAAAAATTAAAACACTTAGCTGGGTGTGATGGCATGTGACTGTAGTCCTAGCTATTCAGAAGGCTGAGGCCGGAGGATTGTTTGAGCCCAGGAATTCAAGGTTACAGTGAGCTATGACTGGGCCACTGTACTCCATCCAGCCTGGGTGACAGAGCAAAAGACGGTTTCACAAAAAAAAAAAAACAAAAAAACAAAAAAAAAAAAACCAAAAAAGTTCACCCACAGCAAAGGTATGAGTGTCTGAACTTAAACAGGGTTGGTGGAAACCGAAAGGAAGGGATGGATAGGAGATATTTGATAGACAACAGCTAAACCTGCTTTTAATAATTTATTTTTGTTTCTGCTTTTCTTCTGTTGGAAACTCTTGATGGGAACTGTGGCTTTAACTGGCTGATGTAAGGAGGCTAGGAGCCAAGAAAACCACATTGATTTGTAGCTATAAAAAAAAAGCCAACTAGTTAATAAGCCTTAGAACATTCTGATCTTGGTACAAATGCTCGATGTGCTCATATTTTCTAACGTTATAGTTCATTTCGGTCGGTTGCTATATTGTTGACTAAGGACTTCAAAGATAACTGTGTGTCAGTACATTGAGCTCCGCAGAGACGGCGCCAGGGCAAATGAGAGTCGGACAGGCACTGGGCGACTCTGTGCCTCACCGAGGAAAAATAACTAAACATTGGCAAAGGAGATCTAAGAAGCCAGGAGGCAAAATGTCATCATACACATTCTTTGTGCAAACTTGCCGAGAGGAGCACAAGAAGAAGCACCCAGATGCTTCAATCAGCTTCTCAGAGTTTTCTAAGAAGTGCTCAGAGAGGTGGAAGACCATGTCTGCTAAAGAGAAAGGAAAGTCTGAAGTCATGGCAAAGGCCGACGAGGCCCGTTATGAAAGAGAAATGAAAACCTACGTCCCTCCGAAAGGGAAACCAAAAAGAAATTCAAGGATCTCAATGCACCCAAGAGGCCTCTTTGGCCTTTTTCTTGCTCTGTTCTGAGTTTCGCCCTAAAGTCAAAGGAGAACATCCCAGCCTATCCATTGGCGATGTCGCAAGGAACCCGGGGGACACTAAGGACTAAGGACACTGCTGCAGGTGACAAGCGCTGTATGAAAAGAAGGCTGCGAAGCCGAAGGAAAAATACAATGACATTGCTGCACGCGGAGCTAACGGAAACCTGATGCAGCAAAAAGGGGATTCATCAAGGCGGAAGAAAAGCAAGAAAAAGAAGGAAGAGGAGGAAGATGAGAAAGATGAAGATGACGATGAGTAAATTGGCTCCACCGCAGGTTTTTTTCCTTGTCTATAAAGCTTCTAACCCCCCTGTACACAACTCAGCCTTTTAAAGAAAAAAATTGAATGTAAGGCTGCGTAAGATTTGTTTTTAAACTACACAGTGTCTTTTTTGATGGTGTAGCTGACACACTACCAAATGTGTCTTTCGGTAGCCCTGTCCTGGTGGTATTTTCAATAGCTACTAGTCTTGCCTGCTACAGTTGGCATGGAAATTTAGAGCAGGTTCTCGTTGGTGCACAGCACAAATTAGTTGTATATGGGGAATGGTAGTTTTTTCACTTTCCGTTGTCTCTGATGCAGCTTATATAAAATAATTGTTGTTTTTTGCAATTACTGTGTAATTGCAAAAAAACATTGCAGCTGTTTTGTTGATATTCTGAATGCTTCTAAGTAAATAGTAACACAACTTTTTATTTAAGAAAACCCAAAAAACCCCAAAGAACTATGTTTGACTTTTCATCATCTCATATTCTTGTGAGTCAAATTATTTTAAAGTAAATTAAGAAATAATAAATTGGCAAAATCTATTATGTTTAACCACTACTGGCTAAATAGCTAGACACACTACTCACACTATACTTCCCATATTCCCAATCTACCTATCATTCACAACATTGTCAGATTAACGCTGTTTAATATTTAATCACCACTCAAATTTATATAGTGATTCCCTAATGCCTGCTCTTACAAAACTACAAATTTTCTGCTTGACGTTCAAGTCCTCCAAGACCAGGTCCCATTCACCTGTGCAACTTTACCTTCAGTGACCTCTAACACCACACCTTCATTCCAGCCTGGTTGATCTCTTTATTATCTCCTACCTTCAACTTGCACATTTGCACCTCAGTGTTTTGCTTTCAGGTTTTCCCTACCTGGAATTCCTTCCCTAACCTTTACCCTTATTCAAATTCTTCCTTGCCCTTTAAGACTGACTCAGATTCTACCTTCTCCATTATCTCCTCTCCAGGGTACTTCAAAGAAAGTTGATCTCTGCATCTGCCAAAGTTATATAGCATTTAGAGTCTGGACCAGATAATCTGACATTTAATTAGCTGCTTTATTTTTATACGTGTTGGCTGTGTCTCCTTTCCAAGCAGACTGTTTCCTGTTAACTGTATCATGTACTTCCCCTGACCCCCTCTGCCTCACTCTCCGCATTAGTTAGGACTATTTTGATTGCAAGTGACAGAAGCCTAATTCAAATTCGCTTAATCAAAGAGGGGATTATTTTACCTAATGTAAATAAATGGGTAGAAGAGGATATAGAAGCATGTTTGAACCTAAGGTGCTTAAACATTGTCATTGCAAATCGTCTTTCTCCATCTCTGCTTTCCTCTGAGAGAATGAGCTCAAACTCATCCCAAATATTAGCAAAGGTAGTCGGTAGCAACTCACAACTTAAATATGAACAGTTTAGTAAACTCAGAAGACAGAATGCACGTGTTTCCCCCTGGTTCCAGAAAAAGACCCATAGCCAACTCTCATTGGCCAGCATAGGGCCCCATGCTCACCGCTGAACCAACCACAGCAGCTCTGATTAATTAGGTCTGGGTCACATGATCAAGCCTTGAACTGGGGGAATGTAGATGAAGAATGGCATGGCGATGATTTTCCGATTCGGAAGATCTAGACATTATTGCCCAAAGAGGAGGAGATTATTCTGGGCAGGCAAAAATAGTGGATGCCTGCCATACATGTTCCAGCTCCCATGTCATTTAAAACATGACAGAATCTCTTTCAAATACTTAAATAAGATATACTTTCTTGTGCTATTACATTGTATCTATTTATTTTTGAAGCACTATGGTAAAAACATGTGTGGGCAAAATGTAGCATCTAAAAGAGTGGAGAGTTATCTTTTTATTCTCCTTATGTAAACATTGGGAGTGATGTCAAGCATAACTTACAGTAAGATAATATTATCAAATTAATTTTCCTCAGTCTTTGAGGTAGATTTGAAAAGGACTCATTCATGTGGTATAAAGCATCTTAACTAAATCAAGCATTTTGTTCTTGTTTCCTGTGCTGTTAGAGTAGACACTGAAGAACCTCATGAATAAAGACATTCACGTTGTTGAGTGTTCAAAACAGAAAACAAGTTTGGTAATAAGTTATAATGACCATGGTTTTAAAAACTCAATAATTTAGCTTTTTAATGCTCACTCACCATTATAGCAGCAAACAATATTTTATTTCTTTCCTCTTCAGATGTTAGAATCCTTGTCCCCACCCCAATTCAGAAAACTAGACCCAAGCTAGACAGTAACTTTGCTGGCTGTCACCATGAGAAAAGTCTGCGAGATTAATGGTGGCGAGAACCTGGTGGCTGTGAGTAGCAAAATGCACACAGTTGTACAAATAAGTCATCAACAGATCAGATGTCAATTTGTTGAGAACTGTCTTATTAACTAGAGAGAACCTAGAATCAAAAGTTTGATTTGCATGTATTCATAACTTATCTCAGGAGAACAATGCAGGAAAAAAAGCACCCAAATTATATTTCACTAGAACACAGAAGCAATATGATTTGCTGCGTGGTGACCAAAAGGGCACACTACATGCTTGCAACACATTTGTGGAGTAGATAAACAACTGAAGGTGTTTATTAAAACCAATCTACAAATTTATGTCAATTTGGCATCAGTAGGGCTAGAAATGAAAGTGATATCCCTTGGGAGTATATTTTTTAAAATCCCAGATTTAAACAGTTTTCTTAATGGTCTGCATGATGAAAAAAGCATCTGTGTTCATTTTTAATCAAATTGAGCTAAAAATGAGAATTGGGGGATAGGAAAAGAAGGAGAAAAATTGGAACTTTGAAGTCAGAGAGATCCACATTCAATTGTCCACCACTTACTAGGCATGATCTCCAAGCCTCGAGTATGAGTAAAATGAGAATAACAACAGTGTATATACCTCATAGGTTGTTATAAAGATTAAATGAGATAATGCATGTGAAATATTTAGTACAATAACCGGGAATATAGTTAGTGCTAATTATCAGCCATTTTATTATATTATTATTATTATTAATTTTTTAGGCGAGTTCTTTGAAAGAAAAGGTGAACCATCTAAATGTCTTTGGTTTGTGGAAGCAGGGTTAGAAGCAAACTGAACGGGTTCAAAGAGTCAAAAATCTTGACAGTACATTTGTAAGCATAAATTAAGAGGAGTCTGGCTGGATTCTTTTTTTCTCACTCTCTTGCCTGGGCTAGAGTGCCGTGGTGTCAGCCTAGCTCAGAGCGACCTCAAACTCCTGGGCTCAAGCGATCCTCCTGCCTCAGCCTCCCAGGTAGCTGGGACTACAGGCACGCGCCACCACGCCCGGCTAATTTTTTCTATTTTTAGTTGTTTGGCCAATTTCTTTCTATTTTTAGTAGAGACAGGGTCTCGCTCTTGCTCAGGCTGGTTTCAAACTCCTGAGCTCAAACAATCCGCCCGCCTCGGCCTCCCAGAGTCCTAGGATTACAGGCGTGAGCCACTGCACCCAGCCTGGATTCTTGAGCAAAGAAGTTGTCACAGGGTCCCTCGTGGATGTCAAGGGGGAGAGGGTCAGCCATAAACGCTTTTGTAAACTCAGGGATCGTGGTGTCTTGTTCACATCTTTATCATGTGTGCCTGTGTCCCAGGACACGTTTGTGGAATGAATGGAAGAATGACTCTAGGACTCACTCACGAGGACATATGCCCACTCAGAAATTATGAAGTGATTCTGTATCAGAATTTTATAAACAATCTGCAATTTCCAGAAAAGGAGAGATCATGATAACCATACCTATCTCCCTAAGTGACTATTATTGGTGGCCAAATAAAATGTCCTAGCAGCATATGGAACCCTAGAAATTGCCACTCAGTACCTCAGCCTTGGTTGTTATGTTTCCACTGCTTCCAGAATAGCAAGCCCTGTACAAGGACGAAGGCACAGTGGGCTGTAAGGCTGGGGTCAGGTTCAAAGGATAATTCATTTTCAAATTCAAATCAGCTGAATGCATGCTCAGGCTCCACAAATCAAAGCCTCTTCAGGTGGCTTCAAGTCCTTAGGTTTGTTTTCCTTGTTCCTTTTTCTCTTTTTCAAGTGTTACTGTGATGTATCTTCTCTGAACGTTCAGAACGCCTGCTGGCTACCATTTGGGAAAATTACTTAAATGTGTGTTGAAACTGTTTTCAAATAAAAGTGACAACAACAAATCTTAATCGATAAACTTTAACATTAAAAAAGACCACATACGTTGAGAAAGCAATATATAAAGACGTAAGAAAAAGAAGTAAAATGACTTTCAACAATTACCTAAGTGCTGTGCAAATAAGGTTTAAAAGCGGTTAGTGATCAAGACCGAGCTGTACATAAAGTTCAATAGGGTATGATGACATAGCTGTTACCTGATATTTAAAAAGTAACATACATGAGAAACGGCTTGTTCTCTTTTACATGAAAGATGTATTCTGTAACTACTAAACAATTAAATTTTGGCTAAAAATTATCGGGAAATAGCTAAAAGAGAAAACAGGTTAAGAAGACTAACATTATAAAGGAAGAAAAATAAAGAAATACGAGATTGAAAAACATTGATTAAAGGAGAGAATAAACAAAAAATTTGATGGGTTTCTGCTAAACCTGAAGTTTTGAAGAGGAATAGTGAGGTTAGGGTGTTTAGGAAAGATGGGTGACTCTCTAGTCCTCCGTATCAAAGAGAAACCAGGATTTTAAGCCCAGAGCCTGGAATTCTCCTGGGACTCTATACAGACCAGCATCTGCCACCGTAATTACAAAAGGTGTCATCTGACCAACCTCATGCTACAATGTTAGGCTAGTGGTGTGAAACAAAACAAAATTTTATTTTCCTAACATCCTTTAAATAGGTGTTACTTCCCTTAATAGCACTGCTGTGCTTGGTTGGGGAGGAAGAGAAACCTAAATCCTCATTCAACAGCTCTACTACTGTTTCAGCTATTATTTCTAAACCTATACATTTTCCCGTTTAAAATTCTCTAACTTCTTTCTTTCTTAGATGGTTTTAAAGTTTTTAAAATTTGCTCTCATTAGAAGTGCTAAATATGTATTAGAAATTCTTTAGATCCTGCCTTTAGAATGCATAATTTAAAATTCTAAATTTACGTTCTCTGATAATCAGAACAAAATATTATAATTTGCCTTTAATTTGTGTGGCACCAAGTTTCCAACTATTTTTTTTTCTGTTATAACTGAATATCACAGCTTATTTCAGGACCAAAATATAGTGAGGAAGAAAAGATATATTTAGTGATCAAACCTAAATTTAATTTTAACATTTTCCCAAGGGGTAAAATAGGGACGAAAAATAAATTATACATGTCTATAATTCTGACAATAGTTTAAGTAGACAGTATTTTCAGGCTTCAGTGAAATTGTCATCTAATATCCAACATTTCTTAAATAAATAAAGCAAACCTCCTAGAGAATAACTAATTATGAGGAAATTCCTGTGAAGAAAATAATAAATTAACTATTGTTAGTTACATTTATGTTTATGTTCTTTTTTTTCCTAAGGTAACAGCTACAGTCATAAACTGACGTGATCATAAATCAGCGCAGCACCTCTCTGGGTCCTCGGCAGATGATCTACTGACTTCACCGGTGGTCGTCTGTCATTTAGCATTCAGCCTGTGTTGGGGTCTTGAGGTGCTGCTCCTAAAGCGTATCCATCGGCCTAAACTTCCATTATTTCCCTGGTAGTGTGAGCAAAGGACTAACGGCACTTGAGAGTTGTTCAGGCTCTTATTGATCTACAGGACTCTTGCCCACTTTATAAAAAAATCAAATGCCCTATAAGATTATGGCTTTCATATCAACTATCATGGGCATAGACTATAGATAATAGATACAGATAATCTATACATAGAATACAGATAATAGAATGGACTTTTTTACTACTAAAAGGGGTACCAAATTTCTCAAAAATTTAATTTTAGAAAATGTTTTGCAAGTCTAAGGACGCATTTTTTTTGCTTTTGAGACAGTCTTGCCTCTGTTTCTTGGGCTAGAGTGCCGTGGCATCATCCTAGCTCACAGCAACCTCAAACTCCTGGACTCAAGCAATCCTTCTGCCTCAGCCTCCCAAATAGCTGGGACTACAGGGTGCACCACCACACCCGGCTAATTTTTTTCCTATTTTTAGTTAGAGACTGGGTCTTGCTGTTGCTCAGGCTGGTCTGGAACTCCTGAGATCAAGTAATCCTCCAGCCTCGGCCTCCCAGAGTGCTAGGATTACAGGCGTGAGCCACCATGCCAGCCAAAGATGCAATTTTAAAGAAGAATCTACCAAGTGCTTTCTCAAATTGTCCTCTTGGTTCAGATAAGTCCTCCATGTCTGCATTTTAGACTAGTTCATTGAAAATGACAGAAAATGCCAAAGAGTCAAAATCTCCCAGACACTTGAAGCTTGTTAAGTTATTCTTGTTAATATCTACTTGAAAATATTTTGGGGAAAGGCATAAAAGGAAGCATAGCATGGTTAAAAAGGAACAAACAAACATACTTGAGGTCCAGAAGGAACTACGTCGGAGCCCTTGCAGGATCACACATTGGCTGTGTGGTTTGGGCAGTTACTTAACATTACTGACCTCAGCTGCCTCAGCCGTGGAGCAGGAGAGTAACACCCGCTTGGCAGGGTGGATGTGGAGGCTAAATAAGCTAGATGGGAAAACACAGAAAGTGCTCACTTCAACCACTGTTTCATAGAATATATTCAATAAATGGAAACCAATATTATTAAAAACATATTAAGTTAGAGAAGAAGTATAATATCTAAGGCACAACTCCTATTTATAATGTAGGCTACCATAATCCGGACAGTTGTTCCCTACCTCCTCTATCCAATCTTGGAAAAACGTTTTTGGAATAGGATAAAAACCTTTTTTATAGTTTTACACAAATATTAGAAAACAGATTAATTTTAATTCAGAAGAAATAACTTCTATGCATTAAAAGTGATACCTAAATATTATTTTCAGGTAGTTATATGTGTTTATAATGCTCCTTCTCTGTGCTAAACTGAGGATGAAGGAAAATATTGAATCAAAAACACGGTGAAAAATAACTAGAATCAGACGAACCTGAAAGAAAAAATTTTGAAGATGATAGGAGCACTTCATTCCAATCCTTAAAACATGATTCTCAGTTTCTCTGTTAGATCAGGCGATGAAACACACAGATTGTTTAGTCTCAGGCTTGAGGTTGATCTGCAGAATGGAGTTTAAAATACATTTCCAGGAAAACTTAATAGATTGGCCTGCCCTATACTGTACTAGTAAATTTTATGGAAGAAATTACCCCTCTTTAACAAAAGGAATAAAGTGTTGCTCTGTTTCTAATTTAATCATAAATTACCTTGGAAGCAAAGGCTTGTCAAATAAATGTTCTCCAGCGAAATGAATTGCAAGGAGGCTGGACTGTTCGATTAAAATAAGAAGTTTTCAATTATTTGCAGAAGCTGCATTCACTTTATAACAAAAAGCATTATTGCCACAAGAGAAATACTTTCAAGACTCAGAAGACTCAATGTTCTTTCACTAATACAAATAACCCCATTTTGGCAGTGCTGACCATTTAGAATCCAACAAAAAGCATTGTCAGTACCATCTGCTATAATAGAATGACAGCAATATCAAATCCTCTGTTCCTGAAAACTGGGGCTGAGATGGCCACGTGATGTTCCTAGGATTAGTCACCTAAAGTATTTCATGGTTCTTTTCAGCACATGAACTTTCCTGGTTAGTTCAAATTTCAGAGGAGTTTCTACTTGAGGTTGTTTCTTCCCCTGGCCCTGCGCAAAGCCCTGGAATATCCGAGAGGTTGCCTCTTAAGGATTCTAAGTAGAATAGATTTAGAATGGAGTTGGCCTCTTTTATTTTCCCATTGAATTAAGGGTTCATAGTGGCTTGGGCAGCTTGGGCAGGGGGACTAGTTAGAAGACTCTTAGATTAGGTGAGAGGCATTGGCTCAGGCCAGGGCAATGGAGTAAAAGTAGTGGACACATTAGAGATACATTTTGGAGGCAGAAACAATAAATTTTGCTAATGATTTGGATATAGAAGATGAGGGCAAAGGAAAAATCAAGGATGACAACAAAGTTTTAAGCTAAAATAATTAAATGGGAGTGAAGCCAAAGCTAGTAAACTGGAAGATTATTAGGTTCAAGAAAAAAAATAAAAGTTAATATGAATCTATGTATAAGAAATATAAACAACACTTTTTTTTTTAAGAGATGGGATCTTGCTCTGTTGCCCAGGCTGGAGGGCAGTGGTGCAATCGTAGCTCACTGCAGACTCGAACTCCTGGGATCAAGCAATCCTCCTGCCTCAGCCTCCTGAGTCCCTGGGATTACAGGCGTGCGCCACTGTGCCTGGCTCAAAAAACACTTTTTTTAAAAAAAATTAAACACGATCAAGACTTTGCTTTTGAAAACATGTTCTAAATTTTTTTCTTTGGTTTTGTATTTTTTTTTTGGTGTATTCTTTAGACCTCTTTTAAACTATTTAACATTTTATAGTACTACAGATAATCATAATAGATCATAAAATATTTACTACTCACATTTATTCCAAAGGGTAAGACTTTATCTTTTATGAAGATAGAAAAAGTTTCTTCTTCTCTCCTTCATACAAATATCAGGCATAGAAAAAGTTTTAAAAGAATTTTTTCAGCCCTTTCCCCAAGTTCCATGATTTAAAACAAAGAATTAATCATATGCTTTTTAAAATCAATACATTTGATTTGATGGTCAGCAAATACTAGTTGGGCTGGCAGTGCTAAGCCAACTTATACCACAGAGTAGTTTTTAAAATATGTATTTTTTTTTAGGCAGGGCATGGTGGCTCACACCTGTAATCCTAGCACTCTGGGAGGCTGAGGTGGGAGGATCACTTGAGGTCAGGAGTTCGAGACCAGCATCAGCAAGAGCAAGACCCCTGTCTCTACTAAAAATAGAAAAAAAATTAGCCAGACAACTAAAAATAGAAAAAATTAGCCGGGAGTCGGTGGCGCAGGCTTGTAGTCCTGACTATTCCGGAGGCTGAGGCAGGAGGATTGCTTGAGCCCAGGAGTTTGAGGTTGCATGAGCTGTGCTGATGCCACTGTACTCTAGCCTGGGCAACACAGTAAGACTTTGTCTCAAAAAAAAAAAAAAATATATATATATATAATTTCAATAGATTTAGGGTGTACAAGTGGTTTTTTGATATATAGATGAATTGTATAGTGGTGAAATCGGGGCTATCACCCGAGCAACAGAGTAGTTTTAGCTTTGGGATTGAACCATTCCTTGTTTAACTTGTGTAGATATAAAAAGTTGGTTTCAGCTGTGCACAGTGGCTCAGACCAGCGAGACCCCATCTTTACAAAAAATAGAAAATTAGCTGGGTGTGGTGGTACGCACCTGTAGTCCTAGCTCCTCAGGAGGCTGAGGCAGGAGGATCGCTTGAGCCCACAGGATTCAGGTTGCTGCGAGCTATGATGGCACCACTGTACTCTAGCCTGGGTGACAGAGAGAAATTGTGTCTCAAAAAAAAAAAAAAAAAGATTGTTTAAAAAATCAAACAGACAAACACAAACTTCAGGACAAGAATGCATTTTTTTTTTTAGATCCCAAGATTTAACCAGAAAAAAAGGACAATTTTAAAAGCTGAGGTAGAATTAGTGACAACTAATTTCCTCAAACAAAAGATAAGAGTGACACCTAGTGTTCATTAGTGTAACTTTGACTACTGTTTTCATCAATTTACTCTACTTACAAGATAGTGAAGGCAGCATAAAAACAAATGAGAGGAGACGAATGAAAAATACCATTATGGTAGCCACAGTAATCCAAAATAGGCACATAATTCCTGAGTGCTCAGAGAGGGCCCCTGATCTGGACTCAGAAATTAAAGAGTGGCATGCTAAAGTAGCAACCCCCTGAGCTGGTAAAGGAGGAAAAGTGGCAGGTGATGGGCGAGGGCAGGAAGAGCATTGTCACTAAAGGAGACAGCGGCGCGCATCGAGGTAGGAAATCGAGGGGACACCACGATATTGCGGGACAAATTTAACTGCGTGAGTGTGAAGCGGGGGACAGAGAGTGTCTGGAAGTGGGCAAAGCTGAGACGAAGTAGGGTTTGTACTTTCTACATGACGGAAAGCCCCTGAAGTCACAGCTTTCGATTCAGATAGAGGCCTGGCAGCCCGTGGGTGACGTATTGGGGTGGGGACGTATCGGGGTGGGGAGTTAGAGACTAAACGGGATGTTATTATAGTAGGCGGGGCTAGGAGCGAGGAGAAAAGAAGATGGATTTAATAAATAATTGGGAGACAAAATCAGTAATTAGGCCTGATGGTTGGATGTTACCTTCTTTTAGAGTTTAGGCAGATCATGTTTACATCAATTTTTTAAAATTACAGTGAAAAGAGTAAAGTTAGTGGGAAAGATGATTAATTCCCTTTTTTTTTTTTTTTGAGACAGAGTCTCACTGTGTTGTCCAGGCTAGAGTGCCTAGCTCATAGCAACGTCAAACTCCTGGCCTCAAGCGATCCTCCTGCCTCAGCCTCCCGAGTAGCTGGGACTACAGACACACGCCACTGTACCCGGCTAATTTTTTCTATTTTCAGTTGTTTGGCTAATTTCTTTCTATTTATAGTAGAGACAGGGTCTCACTCTTGCTCAGGCTGGTCTCGAACTCCTGAGCCCAACGATCCTCCCACCTCAGCCCCCCAGAGTGCTAGGGTTATAGGCGTGAGCCACAGTGCCCGGCCGATTAATTCCCTTTTGGCAAGTTAACCTTGAGGCGCACGGGAAATAATGATGCATCGATGCTAACAGGCACTAACAGGCAGTTGAATATCTAGTTCTTGAAGCTTCGAGGCAAGGGCTAAGCCAGAGATAGGAATTTACTTTCATTAGCATAGAGGTGGTTGCTAAGACAATGAGAGTGAATAAGATCCCCCAGGAAAGGTACATAGTAGAAAATAAGGCATAAAAAATAAGGTATATAGTATAATGGGCCAGGCACAGTGGCTCACACCTGTAGTCCCAGCTACTCAGGAGGCTGAGGCAGGAGGATCACCTGAGCTCAGGAGGTCGAGGTTGCAGTGAGCTGTACTCCAGCCTGCATGACAGTAAGACCCTGTCTCTAAAAAACAAAAACAAAAACCCCAAAACCACAATATTTCCTTAAAATTAAAAAAAAAATTTAAATCTTGCGGTTCTTAAAGTCAAGGACATTTGACATATTTGCCCCTTCCCAATTGTATTTTAGATGAGAAACTTGCTTGTCTAGATGATAAATTGGGCTTTTTTCCTTCACTAGAGAACTGATGAGAAGTCCTAGAATAATGACTGAATAATAGATAGGGAATGTTAACAGAGATGGAAACTATAAAAAAGAGCCAAACATATATTCAACAACTGAAAAGTACAATTTCTGAAATAAAAACATTCCCTGGGTGGGCTTAACAACGACCGGTGATAGAGGAAAGGCTCAGTGTGTTCATCCGGGTCTTCTGAGAAGTAGACACCAAGGGATGGAGCGTGGAGGGATGTCATTAGTGGAAACACTTGCAAGAAAACGGGGAGGGAGCTGGCGAGGGCTGGGAGAGCCACCCGAGTGTGACGCAAGTCTGACCCCGAAGGAAGAAGAGAGGTTCGGAAGGGCACTGAGGGGGCCCTGAGACAGAGTCGGTCATCAGGGGAGTCCATTGTCTCCCAGTGTTAGGTCTGTCTCTGTGTTCCCTGGTCCTCGGTCCCCAGTGTCAAGAGTGAGTACTGGTACTGAGTCGAGCCGATGATGGAGTGATTACCAATACAAAGCAATCCCACACAGTTTATTGCGGAAAAGAATGAAACCACACAAAGCGAAAATACATTCCAGAGAGAGGAGCAAGTCGGTCTCCACAAGTGGAGAAAGATGTTGAGGACGCCCAGATGCTCGCCTTTTATTGGGCTGGTCCGGGCGGGCTTGCAGGAGGTGCGGGATACTACCAAATGATGATCGGGAGTTCTCATTCGCTTATGCTCCACAGGTGTGTAAACCTCAAAACCTCAGATCCTGGTTTTTCATTAACTATGTTTTTTCCTGCAGTCCCTTCTCCTGATTGGGCCCTGGCTTCTCTGCCCCTAGGAACAGCCCTCCTGGCCTGTGCTGCCACCTGCAGATTTGATGGCTTCCTAACGCCAGGAGCGGGTTTGCTTTCGTTCCCTGACACCCTCATTCGTGCCAAGTGTGGCCCGGATACAAATGCAGCAATAGGTTTCAGAGCACAAAAGCCGTGGCCTTTGAGCAATTACACTTCCTGAAGCTGAAGATCTGACAGGCGCATTCCCATGGCTGCTGCCATCTGTCACTTTCACTCCCCAAAGTCACTTTTCCACGCTGGTTTGAGCGGCAGCTCCTTTGTGGTTCCTGTGGGCCTTCCTTCCTGAGGGGAAACTCAGAAGAAGGAAGTTAGTGTGACAAACTCTAGCCCCTGTTGCTGCAGTCGTTCTCAGGGCCACAGTGTGTACGCATCCTCTTCCCTCTCTGCGTCCCATATTTCAAGATCATTTTTCCCCACACCAAGATTTAAAAAGGAAAAAAAAAAGAGAAAAAGATCACGGATTTTTCTCCACCAGTCCTCTGACCTTCACATGACAGACCTGCCTTCGCTGAGCATCCCCACGTCTTTGGAGTTCTTCGACTTTAACAATCGGGCCTTCGGGCTGCCACTCAACCGCGCGTCTGTCCACTGCAGAAGTAAGGGCTCCTTTGCAAGCTGTCACTGAGGGTCTGTGGCTTCTCTCCTTAGCCACTCATTTTTCAATAGTCTTCAGTCTTTCATGATCCCTCTGCAGAACACCAGCACTGTTTAGCAATAACCAGCCAACTCCACTGCCTTTGGGGGCAACGTCCCCCCATATTTTTCAAATGTCTATGTTAACTTACCCTTCACAACATCGATCTCTACTGGTACATTTTCTTGGTTACCATCAGTGAAATAGGCAGCAACTGAGCTGCTGCCTGTTTGCAGAGACTCTCTCTGCTCCACCTGCCAACAGAAGAGCATCCTGTTTGCCTGGCGGGTGGTGGGTGAGTCAACCCCAGATTCTCATCTCTCTGGCTGCTTCGTCCAGCCACTCCTGGTTTTATTTGTGTGATGCAGGTGCCCCTCGGAGCAAACACTAAGAATGGATTCAACGTGAAAGGCTTTATTCAGGGAAATTATTGTTCCAGAAGGTGTGAAGAAGAGGAACTGGAGAAAACCATGAGAGCCTCCAAGCCTGTCCTGTAGTGAAGGGGAGAGAGAAGGGAGGTTAAGTGGAAGCTTCCGAGACTGTCTTGAAGTCTGAGGAAAATTCAGCACAGCCACTGGGGAGTCCTCGAGCCAAAGTCAGCCACTGGCCGAGTCCTTGGAACCTCTGTGGTGCTTAGGGTTCAACTGGGAGCAGCCTGTGATAGGTGTGGCCTCAGCACAAACATGGTGATGAATTTCAAAGTGTAGCAGCTCAGACTCTCTGTTAATTATGCTCCCCATGGCTAGAGACCTGGGAGGCAGTTCTTGTGACCACCATACCATGAACTTGAACAAGGGCCATGAGAAATCATACATTCTGAAAAAGGAAGGGAACTAAGATTAAAAAATATTCAACAGATCCTAGTGATGTGTAGGACATTTTAAGTGGTTGAACGGAAGTGTCATTTGAGTTCCAGAATGAGAAGAAAAAGAGAATGCGATAAAAAAAAAGAGCTAAAGAAAAAATAGTTGAAATTTCCCCAAATTTGGTGGAAATACTCTACTTACATATCAAGAAGCTCAAAAAATTCTGGCAAGATAAATGCAAGAAAAACACAACCAGGCACATCATACTCCAACTACTAAAAACTGAAGTAAAGAGATTATGTTGAAAGCAGCTGGAGAAAAACATTACATACAGAAGAACAATGATATAAATGATGGATAATTTTTCATGACAAACAATGGATGCCAGAAGACAATGGAAAAACATGTTTAAAGTGCATCTGGAACGTTCACCAACATGAACCACTTGCTAAGCTATAAAACACATCTCACAAAATTTCTAATATTGAAATTTTACAGAGTATGTTCCCTGAACACATGAAATTAAAAAATAAAGAGGAGGAAGTAAATCTGTCTTTATTCGCAGATGACATAATTCTTTACAGAGACATCAAAGTGAATGCACGAAAAGTAAAAGGTCCAATAAGTGAATTAGTACGAGGTCTTAGACTACAAGGTCAATATATAAAAATCAATTATATTTCTGTTTACTAGCAAATAACCGGCAAATTAAAATTTTAAATGTCATTTAAAATAGCATCAAAAATATAAATCACTTAAGAGTAAATTTATAAAAAGTATATAAGACCTCTACACTAAAAAATGTAAAACATTGGAGGAGATATTAAAGAAAACCTAAATGAATGGAGAGCTATGTCATGATGATGGAATAGGAGACACAATATTGTTAAGATTAATAGTCAAAAAGTGAGCTGTGGATTCAACACAATTTCAGTCAAAATCCTAATAGACTTTTTCTAGAAATTGACAAGTTGAGTCAAAGTTGTAGAAATGCAAAAGACCTAGAATAGCCAAAACAATCTTGAAAAATAAGTCAAAGCTGAAAGATACACTACCTTATCACAAGACTTTTTTTAAAGCCACAGTAATGAAGACAGTGTGGTAATGATGTAATGGCAGATAAATAGACAAAGGGAACTGAAACGGAAAGCTGAGAAATAGATTCACGTTTATACCGTCAGTCGATTTGTGACACAGGAACCAAGGCAATTCGATGTGGAAAGTAGTCTTTTAAAAAAATGGTGCTCCACAAATTCGAGCTGCCTTGGTGTCCCCAAATGCTGATCTCTGTGTCTTCGATTCAGCAACACCTCTGGGGTCTGTTTGGATTCCTGCTCACTGCTGGAACCCTGGACACTGCGTCAGGCAACCTAGGACAATCACAGGGCCTGTCTTAGGGTTTCCTTCCTTTTCAGGAGTAGCAATCGTGTGCTGCCAGTTGTCTAATGTGTGAAAACAGTTGTTAAATACATTTTGTCCAGTTTTCTAGTTATGGAGGAAAGTAAATCCAGACCCTGTTACTCCCTTATGGTTAAAACAGAAGCTGCTCTGAAGTTATATTAGTAAAAGAACTCTCTTGCTGCTCTTGTTGTGAAGAAAATGGAAGAAATGGAAGCAAAGAGTCCCTTCAGGTACTATCCAAGTGGGAAATGATGATGCTCAGATTAGGAGTAGCAGTGAAAAGGGGGCCCAGTTGACTGCTGGATGCATTTTGGAAACTGGCAGGACCTGCCGACAGACTGGATCTGGGGCAATGAGAAGGAGGCAGACATGGACATTTAGAGAAAGAGCAGAAGCTTTTGGCCTGAAAAACTGACCAAATGTCATCTACTGAGAACAGAAGGAAGGGATATGAAAAGATTCAGGTTTTTTTGTGGAGAAGGGCAAGGAGTCTGAAACTGCCATTTTTTGGAAGTCAAAGAGAAAATTCATATTCTTTTCCCTATAATAATGAATTTTTAAAATAGATTTTTCATATATTTGTTTTGGAAAATGTATTATAGTGTTTATGTTTCTCTTTAGATCACAAACTCTTTGAAGAGAGGGCCATTGATTAATTCATTTTAAAGTCACATGTAATGCACATAACAGTCCTATAATAAAAGTGTATGTGAGTGTGTAAATGTGTGGGTGAGGGGTGAGAGAGAGAAAGGAGAGAGACTGGGGGATGTGATAAACTTGGTGTCAGAGGCATAGAGCTTGAGTGTTCTTGGTTAGAGGTGAGATAATACTGAATCTCTGGAGAAGATGCAAAATCCTCTGCTATTCTTTCTTGCAAACCCACTTAAGAGCCCAGTAAGAATAAGAACTGTGTACTAAATCATAAATACTAGGTGTTTGCATAACCTTAGATGGAAACAATTAGAGAAAATGCCTTGTGATTTGGATATCATTTGT
>RJWJ010003631.1:30635-84143 GCA_004363605.1 Indri indri
TTTTTTTTTTTTTTTTTTTTTTTTTTTTTTTTGAGACACAGTCTCACTCTGTTGCCCGGGCTAGAGTGCCGTGGCATCAGCCTAGCTCACAGCAACCTCAAACTCCTGGGCTCAAGCGATCCTCCTGCCTCAGCCTCCCAAGTAGCTGGGACTACAGGCATGCGCCACCATGCCTAGCTAAATTTTTCTATATATTTTTAGTTGCCAGCTAATTTCTTTCTATTTTTTTAGTAGAGACGGGGTCTCACTTTTGCTCAGGCTAGTCTCGCACTCCTAAGCTCAAACAATCCTCCTGCCTTGGCCTCCCTGTTCTAGGATCACAGGCGTGAGCCACCGCGACCAGCCTATTTCTTTCATCTTCGACCACAATGTTATAAAATGCCGAGTGGATGCTGCATTCTGTGGGGGCGGATGGGAGAACAGAAGTAACTCGAAATAGCAATGAAAGGTCCAGCTGCCTAAAACTTTTGTTGTGTTTGAAAAATCCGATATGAGACTCACTATTTGGAGTAAAGTGTTCTCTCAATAGCTGCTAAGAATGTTTAAAGTCTCACTGCGTGAGATAGCACAGTAAACAACATCTAGGACAAAGAGAATGCACGCAGTGGTTACAAGCTTGTTGTGCCATGCGCCTACGACAAACTGGCCTTGTGATCTTGGACGACAGCAGCTTAATCTCACTGAGCCTCAATTTATTCGTCCGTGAAAAGGAACTAATTATATCCGTCACACCAGGCTGTTTAACAATTAAATCAATAATGAATGTAAAGTTCCTTTGAAACAGTCCTTGCTCATTTCTGAAGGATAGCATTAAAAACAAACAAACAAACAAAAAAGAAAGAAACAGCCTTGGTACCTTTTATTAGCTAAGAAAGAGCAGAGTGTCGTGAAATAAGGCGAGTTTTGTTATGAAGAAAGGGTTTGGGAAAGGCCTGAAGCATAGAGAGCGACCATGGAGGGGAAGAAAAGGCTTTGTCTGGGGACACTGGAGAGCAGGTGCCACTGCAGAGACTGTGCAGGCGCAGAGGACACCGCGGAAGGCGAGACGGGAGGGGACCGGGGCAGCGGGCATCTCCCAGAGAAGACCGGGGGCTGTTGCCAAAAGAGTGGCGCCTGTTTGACAATGTTGCTTAGGACAGGATGGCTGAAATATTTACCTAATCTCAACATAGGAAAAAGACTTCTTAATTTGGGAAACAATGTAAAAAAACCACACCCACGAAGTTAACTGTGTTTGACTACAAAAAAAAGTTACCTCTGAACTTCTGTACTTCAAAAATATTTAAAGACTCTTTTAAAACTTCATAAATGAAAATTATTTTTTTCTTTTTTCCCCATTATCCACCATTCAGGGAAATTATGTTTTAAAGATATTTCTTGATTTATTTTTTTAGGATTTCCCAGAAGGCACAAAGATAGTGGATTACACACCAGGCATCGGTGTTTGTTCCTTCGCAAAACTGCGCTAGAACGACAGTGACGTGCTTGTCACAAAGGCACAAACTCGCGCGGATGGAGAGAAAAGGGCGAGGAGGCAACAGAAGCAAGATTTCGAAGGTAGCGAACAGATGGGGTGGGAAATGGCCGAGCACGCCGCCCCAGCCCCGCAACGGCAGAGTCTTGAGTCAGCAGCAGAAAAGGCTGACACCCGTCCCAGTTTACTCCGCGGGATCGCCAGCAGGCTCCGGTGGTGCTGCTTGCGGAACTGGTGCCAAGCGGGAGAAGACACAAATAGAACAGCTGAGTGAAAGTCTACTTTCAAGGTAATCGGAACACGGGTCTCCTCCCCGACTCTGCAGCGGGGCCGCCCTCCCTCCCTAACCCAGGTGAGACCATGGAGGTCTATTCTCTGGGGAAAGCAAAACAGAGGACTCTGGATTGGAGATTACAAGGGTGAAAGTGGGGCATGTAGTACTAAAAGCAGAGGTTAGGAAACTTACATCTGGACTCTGAGACCCCCAAGCCTCTTTCCCCAGTCAGCAACTAGAGGCTGGCACCCAGGCCCCTATCCTTAAGAAAAGAGATCAGAAGTTTTCTTTGAGGAATTCGACCAGCCCAATAAAACAGATTTAAACATACTGACAGTGGAGTTCCCCAGGTAAGCAATCTGGCCAGATCACCCCAGTCTGAAGGTCACATTCAACAAGTGCCCCTCTCCCCTCCCCGCTCAGAGCCTGCAAGCAGCATTTTAGTTCCCTACTCTTGAAGGTGTGAAAACAACCAAGGATTACCAGACATCTCAGGGAAAAACAGACAGGAATGTTCAAAGTCTACCACAGAGTCTAAAATCTTAATAACAGGATTTCAAGAAATAGAAAACAACCTGTAATCCTAGCACTTTGGGAGGCTAAGGCAGGAGGATCACTTGAGGCCAGGAGTTTGAGACCAGTCTGGGCAACACAGTGAGACCCCATCTCTAGAGAAAAAAATTTTTTTTAATTAGCCAGGCACACACCTGTAGTCCCAGCTACTTGGGAGGCTGAGGCAGGAGGATCGCTTTAGCCCAGAAGTGTGAAGTTGCAGTGAGCTGTGATGACGCCACTGCACTCTGGGCGACAGAGCAAGACCCTGTCTCAAAAATAAATAAACAAATAAATAGATAAATAATGGTGATGGGAGAAATGGTTGGCCATTTAGAAAAAGAATAAGTTAAATTCATAGCTCACGTCTTACATCAGGACAAGTTCCTAATGGATCAAAAATTTAAGCCATCAAAGCACTAGATAAAAACCACCAGAGATTTTTTAAAAATGTCAGAATGAAGAATTTTTTTTAAGCATGACATAAAATCCATGATAGAAAAACAAAAACAAAGACTACTCTCTCTCTCTCTCTCCACCCTCGCCAAAAAATGAAAGAAAAACAAGACTGACAAATTTGGTTACATAAAAATAAAATGTTATTGTAACTGGAAAACACTATAAACAAAGCTAAAATACTAATTATAAACTAGAAAATGTGTATATTACGAAGAAAGAGATAATTTTCTTAATATATGAAGAACTACTAAATATTATAAGAAAAAATACCAACAATGCAATCTCAAATTAGGCAAAGGATATGACCAGAAGTTCACAGAAAATATAATACAAATAAACTTAATCATACAAAAAAGATGTTCAATCTCATTACATAAGTGAAATTGAAACTACAGTGAAATATGATAGTTTACCTATTATATCACCATGATAAAAAAAAGTGTTAACACTTGATGTTGGCTGAGAATGAGGAAAAGTGAAGAAACAGGTATTTTTATGTATTCTGGGTAGGAGCATAAATTGGTGTTATTTCTAAGAAGAACAATTTGACCCAGTGATTGTCCTCCTAAAATTTATCTTGCAGCTGCATTCTGAGAACTGCAAAAGAACTCTTGGCACATAATAACCTCATCCAAACCCCTTCCCTGCCAAATGTTTGGGGACTTCTGGGGAAAAAAAAAAAAACGTTGCTGTAAGACACTTAGCCAACCCTAGCATGGCTTCTGGCAACCTAAAGATGCACCCCTAGTACAACCCAGCTCCACTTTGAGTTCCTGTCTGAAAAAGCTCAAGCTCAGTTTGTTCAAGCCAACACCCAACAATAGGCCTTTGACAGCCTCTTTCTTGGAGAATTTAGTTTTAAAAACTTTACAGTTGTAAATCCTTCCTCTGACCCGTTGAGATATACAGCCAGCCCTGTCTGTCCATGCGCTCCACATCCGTGGATTCAACCAACCATGGATCAAAAATATTCAGAAAATAAATTGTCTGTACTAAACATGTCCAGACCTTTTTTTCTTGTCATTATTTCCTAAACAGTACAGTATAACAATTATTAACATAGCTATATATTATATTAGATATTATAGGTAATGTACAGATTATTTAAAGGATACAGGAGGACATGTGTAGGTGATATGCAAATACCACACTATTTTATATCAGGGACTTGAGTATCTGGGCATTTTGGTGTCCTCGGGGGTCCTGGAACCAATGCCCCTAGGATATTTACTGTGTATGTACATATCTCCTACAACCTAGTTGTAGCATTCTCAAGGGCCTGAAAGCCATTCCTTTGAAATGTAACCATTAGGAAGGATAGGACCTGTCTTGGTCTCTGTAGGAGAATAGAATCCTAACTTCAATAACTGCCAGGTGGCAGACCCAGCTGGCCTAATCGCGTTTACACTGACCAACTTTCTACCTGCTTTTCAGTAACTTGTCACTTCCCCGACTCTGCTTGGGCCCCCATTCTCTCCCCTTCCCTTCTCCCTTATTCTCCTTTTAAAAGCCCAGTTACCTCTGCACAAATCAGAATAGAGCTCAGCTCTTTTCACTACTGAATAAAGTGTTTGCACCACTTTAACTAATATCTGTCTTTGATTATCTTAGCAATCCACACATGTTGAAAATGACATATGTACAAGGTATTTCATTATAGCATTGTTTGTAATAGTCGCAGATTGGTAACAACGTTTGATTGGTAAGAGGCCATCAATAATGTGTAGTACGTCTATGCAAACAGTACTATTTGGCCATAAAAAATAAGGCTCTTCATGAAATGACAGAAAGATTGCCAAGGTATGTATTAATAGTTAAATGAAAAAAGGTGCAGAACAGTAGGTACAGTCACTACTATTTGTGTAGAAAAAGAAAAAATAGATACAGATTATATGCCATATGTATACTGGAAGGACACCAAAACACTGAGAAAAATGGTTACCTGTTATAAGGAGATGGCCCTTGGGACTGCACACTAGGGCAACCTCTGTGGAAAGCAATATGGAGATACCTTAAAGAGATACAAGCAGATCTACCATTTGATCCAGCAATCCCATTACTGGGCATCTACCCAAAAGAACGAAAGACATTCTATAAAAAAGACATCTGTACTCGAATGTTTATAGCAGCACAAGTCACAATTGCAAAGATGTGGAAACAACCCAAGCTCCCATCAATTCATGAGTGGATTAAGAAAATGTGGTATATGTATACTATGGAGTTCTATTCAGCTATAAGGAACAATGGTGATATGGCACCTCTTATATTTTCCTGGATAGAGCTGGAACACATTCTTCTAAGTGAAGTATCCTGAGAATGGAAAAACAAGCACCACATGTACTCACCATCAAATTGGTATTAACTGATCAACATTTAAGTGCACATACAGCAATAACACTCATCGAGTATTGGGCAGATGGGAGCGGGGAGGAGCGGATGGGTATACACACATCTAATGGGTTTGATGCGCACCGTCTGGGGGATGGACACGCTTGAAGCTCTGACTCGGGTGGGGCAAAGGCAACATACATAACCTAAACATTTGTACCCCCATAATATGTTTAAATAAAAAAAATTAAAAAAAAAACATTAAGGGACTACAATGTTGATTTAGAAATGGCTAAGTACTGGCATGTTTTATATACGTGTTCATTCTCAATTTTAATAAAGAATGCCTATTGCCAAACAAACAAAAACAACCCCAAAGAGATGGCCCAGAAAGAGCGGCAAGCGAGCAGCTGAGATCCAGAGGTGGGAGAGGCAGAAGTGTCTCCTGCTTTGCGGACTGGCCTTCCAGGATGCGACGGGCAGTGTGTGCGCAGCGGCGGGGGCAGCCCCGGGAACAGCCTTGAAGAGATCGGACGGTGATTTCTGAAGCAGGCAGAGATCCACAGGGCTGAGGTTAGTGGGCCCTGAAGCAAGTGACCACCGAGAAACAGGCAGCAGATCTGATTACATTTAAGACACTCCTTGCTCCATATTTCTAGAGAATTACCAGAAGCGGGGAGGCCACTTAGCGAGTGACCTGCTGACCCTGAGCTCAGCTCCAGTTAGCCAAGATAAACTTAGTATATATTACAGGATATTATTTCGTGGACTCTCAGTGGAGGCGGGGAGGGCATGAAACGTGCTGTTTGGATTTCCTAATGTGGCAAGATAGTTGGCAGGCAACCCCAGCTGCTGCTCCCTAACCCCTTCCAGGTTGCACCACCACCCTGCCCCAGGCTGCTTTCCAGCTAAGGACTGTGCACTGCTCGGTCAGGTTCATTCCCGCAGGATGCTCCTCTATTGCGTAACTTTGGCTTAAGAGTTCCCCATCTGCCTGCAAAACTTTCTTGAAACTGAGCCCCTTTTTACTCAACCTTCCTTCCTTCCCCCTGTGCTTTCACAGCACCACAGTCTGAGACCAGCACCCAGTCTGAGGGCACTTCCTGCCTACACCCACTTCCTCCCCTCGCCTTTCATGGGCATTTCTCCCAATCAATCTCTTGCACCTCAATATTACCTACCTGGTGTCAGCTTATCAGCGTGCCGGAACTCACAGACTCCTTATTTCACACTTCCGGTTTCCTGACCTCTTCAAATATTTGATTTTATTTTTAATGATTGTGTTCTGAAATAGACGTTTTAGTAAGGTCTAGAAACAGACTGGAAAGAGACCTTATTTTAAATAGTGGGATGTAAAGCATATTTGGAATTCGCCTAAGGGATTCTCATCAAAAAAAGGGAATGAGGACTCTGCAATGGGAGCTCGGAATTATCGACGTTACAGGTATTACTGTCAGTAACCCACTTCTCATGCCCCTGCCTTTTATAGAAGGGGACCCCGCACAGGTCTCCTGGTCTATCTATTCGGTTCTTTCATCTCTACCACAGATGCTCTAGGTGGTTCAAGAACAGCCTCGCGCTTCACTTGGAACCACTGTTTCCAAACACTCAGGCTGATGCCCAGTCTGGGCCCCCACCAGACGTCTTCTGCACCCACGCTGATTCCACTGGGGGCTTTCGCCTTCTTCGTGATCTGGGTCCTGTTCTGTTCCACCCCCACCCGCACCCACACCAGAGTCCATCAGACATGTCCAATTGAGAAGAGAATTCTATTGCTTTTCCATGGGACTCTTGAGCCCCAGCGTTTGTTTAACGGACCCCAAACATTTCACTTAAAGCAAACATAAGATCCTTAAGGGAGGTGTTTCCTAACGTCTCAGGCTAGCCTGGCTCAACCTCAACTCCCTGCAGCCAAGAGAAATTTATTATACAATACAGTTTATTATTACACGGAGTCTTTATTTTATACTTCTGGTTTCCTAAACTTTGCAGTTATTTTATTTTTACATAATTATGTTATGAGATAAACAGTTTTTACCAATGAAGACTGTAGTGTTTGTACAGAAAAAAAATATGTTCTTTAAAGGAAGTCATCAAATTAAAACTCAAATACGGAAGCAATAAAATTGTTATCATGTTTTCTTTTGAAAACAGCTGGTTATCACACTTTAAAAAAACATGGGTCCATTGAGTGTCTCAAACACACGCAGATCTTTGGCCTTATTGTGCTAAGGACCACCTATTCCACCATATGGTGCCACCGTATGATTCCACCATATGAGCGAGTGACATCTACTTATATAATCCTGCCTGCCAGTGTTCTTTGTACACGTGTTAAACAATCAAAGTGAAATGTGATTGCTATCAAAGATAGCCAAATGAGGAGAGGTGATCATAAGCAGCTAGAACCTGAAGAAAATGTTGTAATATTCACTTTCATTTTGCATTCAAGCTTGTTTTTCTGCAGGTATTAATACTTTTCCTACACGTAGGTTATGCTACCACCAGATGGCAGTGCGGTGGCATTCTGGTGATCTTGCAACTAAAAGCCAAGACATTGGCTTGAGGACTCCCCATCAGCCTGGCTGAAATTTAGAACTGAGACTCACATTGCCTTCATCCATCCACCCATTCGTTCATCCAACAAATATATTCATTGCCTTTAAAAAGAACTCTTGATAATTTTACAGTTAAGTTTAAAACAATATTACCGGAACCATATTTACAGATAACTAAGGGAGACTGTTGTTCCTGCACTGTCAATATAGATGGAGACATCCAAAAGTGGGTGCTAGGACATTTTCAAGCACAAGTGATCAAGCATTAGGTTTGGTCTCAAATCAGGGAGGTGGAGAGGGGTTAGCAGATGATTCAATGAAGGAAACTTGAGAACCGTTTATTGGGGTGGGATCACACACTCCAAATAATTGAAGGCCAAAGTTTTGGAACTAGAGGAACAGAGAGCCATCGGTCAGGAATAGGGTGGTGTAGATGAATTCTGGCTGCTGGCTTCCTGGTGGATTCCAGGGATTTTATAGAACTCCTACACATACAGCTGCTGACAGAGGCCATTTGGTAACCAGCTCGCCAAATTTTTAACTACGGACTATTATTTTCCTTGTACACTATCAAAGAGAAAAACATTTGGTTTCTTTGCTTACATATTTGCTACTTGTATATTTCTTTCCTGCACTGTTGTTTCTAGCCTAAATTTCACCTACATCTGCTAAGAGTTTTATCTTCTCTCTTAGGAGACCTTTGTAAGACTACCCCAAAACTAATGAGAGACGTGGATTAGTTTCCCAATCTGAGCACAGCAAAAGGGCAAAAGTTGGCATCCTGTAATGATCAAAAGTGTGATTTTGTTCTTTCTATATATAGAGAGAATAGCATAAAATAGAGAGGGTAGCTTCCTTCTAAGGTAACGACATTTAACCTTTTAGAATCTGACCCTTAATCAAAAATATGTTTTACTTCACAGCTGTGTCTGCCCTGACCTATTTGCTGTCAATCCATTCCTTGTTCTGCTGCTGCTACGTCACAGGGACGCTGACCCTGACAGGCTACGTTTCTGAGGCTCCCAGGTGGTTAACTGACTTCCGGCGGGGTCTGAACTATATGCGGCCCTGCACAACACCGGAGGGCGGGAAGAATGGAGAAGCTGGGATGATTCTCCCCGTCTGTCTCTGCCTGAAGTGCATCTCTGAAGTGGCTGAATCTCTTCCCCGGCCCCAGCTCCAGACAGAAAGGGTCCCCCTGTGACTTCAGCTTTGTTAGCTGACCCCAGCTCTGGGACCCAGCAACATGCCACCTCTCTTTGTCTCTCCAGTCTAAAGGTATTAGTGGTTTCTGCCATTGCTAATCCCTGGTTGCCTCACCTTCCCCTGTTTGGCTTCTCAGCCTTTTCATTGTTTGTGTAACCAGTTTCCTGTATTAAATTCCTTCTGTTCAAAACACAGTGATGATGGTTTCTGTTTTCACAATGCGTTAATATAGTACATATATGCTTGCATATGAAACTGAAATAAGTGTTTCACTAATAATATTCCTCTTACTGTGTGCAATGATTCTGATATTTCCTATTTTATTCTATTTCACTTTTTAAAACTGCCAGTCACAACCCGCTAAATTGTGTTCACAACTCACTGATGGATTACATCTCACTGATTTGAAAAATAGTTACTTTAGAGACTCTATTTATTCATTTATTTTTTCACAGTCAGATTTCATAAGTTATCATTTATGCACAGTAAATTCATCCTTTTTAGGTGCACATCATAAGAATTTTGACAAATGTATACAGAATATTTTCATCTCCAAAAGTTGCCTTGTGCTGTTTTGTAGTTAACCTCTCCTTCTATAACTAGCCCCCAGTAACCACTGATGTGCTTTGGTCCTGTGGTTTGATCTTTTCCAGAATGTCATGTAAATAGAATCATACAGTATATATACAGCCTTCTGAATCTGGTTTCTTTCACTTAGCATAATGCTTTTCAGATTCATTCATATTTTTGCACATATAAGTAGTCCATCCCTTTTTACTGTTGTGTGATTTTCTATTATATGGATGTACCACCGTGTTTCTACTCATTCACTTGTTGAAAGACTGCCTGGTTTTTTCCAGCTATTGGTGATTATGAATAAAGCTACCATAAAGATTTGTATACAGAACTTTGTGTGGGCATGTCTTGATTTCCCTTGGGTACATACCTAAGAATTGGGATTGATGGGACATGGGGTAAGTATATGTTTAACTTTATAAGAAAACACCAAACTGTTTTCCAGAATGGCTGTACATTCATTTGGCATTCCCACCAGCATTGCATGAGTTCCAGTTGCAAGCTTTTGGTATTGTTAGAGTTTTTGTTGGTTTTTGCCATTTGTAATTGGTACGTAGTGGGGTATCTCATTATGGTTTTAATTTGCATTTCCTTAATGCCTAATGCTGTTCAACGACTTTTCATGTGCTTATTTCTCATTCATGTATCTTTTTTGGTGAAGAGTCTGTTCAAATATTTTCCCTATTGTAATTGGATTACTTGTTTTCTTATTATTGATGTATGAGTGTTCTTTATATATTCTGGACACAAGGCCTTTATCAAATACATGATTTGTAAACATTGTATCTAGTAGGGGAGTCTTTTAACTTCCTAACAGTGTCTTTCAAAGAGCAAAAGTGTTTTTAAAATTTTATTCAATCCAATTTATCATTTTTTTTCTTTTGTGGTTCATACTTTTTTGTGTCCTATCTAAAAAATTTTTGCCTAACCTAAGATCACAAATATTTTCCCGTTTTCTTTTTCTAGAAACTTCGTACTTTTAGATTTTATGTTTAGGCCTATGATCCATCTTAATTTAATTTTTGTATATCTTGTAAGATGTGGATTAAGTTTCATTTTTTTGTGCATATGGATGTCCAATTGTTTTGGCCACATTTGTTGAAAAGACTATCCTTTCTTCACTAAATGCTTTTACTCCTTTGTCAAAAATAAATTGACTATCTATTTGTGGGTCTATTTCTATATTCTCTATTCTGTTCCATTCACCTCTAAATCAATTTTTCATCAATTCCACACTGTCTTGATTACTATAGCTTTAGACTAAGTGTTGAAATCATGTTGTGTGAATGTTCCAACTTTTTAAAACATTGTTTTGGCCATTATAAATCATAGTCAGTTTTAGAATTGGCTTTTTGATATCTATAAAAATGTCTACTAGAATTTTGATTGGATCGCATTGAATCCATGGACCCATGTGGGGAGAATTGACAACAATATTTAGTCTTCTAATCCAATCCATGAACACTGTAAGTGTTAGAGACTATTTTTTTAGTCCAAAGTGGATGTTTTACTTCTGGTATTTTTTTTGCAGCCTATTAGCCTGAAACCACACGGAACATTTGAGGAGGTCTTAACTGCTGGGGCCTGATGATTAAAGGCATGGGAGTTCAGCACAGAATGGCCTCAATTATTTTTATGATCAGTGGCAAGAGAGTAATAGCCTGGGCTCTGGAGTCTTCCTCCCTGGGATTGAATTCTGCATCCAACTCTTGCTACCTCGTGATCTTAAGCAAATTACTTAACCTCCCTTAAGTTGTTTCCTCATCTGTAAAATGAGATGACAAGAATGGTATGTATTTCAGTGAGTTATTGTGGGGATAAAATAAAACAAGATATTACAAAATGTGTAAAACAGTGCAATGACTCGTCATAGCAAGAACTCAATAAATTAGTATATGGTTCATGAAAGCTGGTATGAATTTAGACAGTTTGAAAAGTCAGGAGGAACAACTTTTTTCAAGACCAACTCACTTCCCTTTACAGCCCTATTGCTCACTTCTGAGTGTCTGGGATCAGGGCCATTGCCAATCAAGGAGGAAATGTCTGTAAAACCCAAATGTGGGGACTGCTCATTTATTCTGGCACCTAACATGATTAAGTTAGATGGTAACTGGCCTCTAAATCAACAGACATGGGGTGAGGAATGGGGCTGGGGTCCATATCTCCTTTTTTATTTTTTATTTTTTTTGAGACAGAGTCTTGCTCTGTCGCCCTGGGTAGAGTGAAGTGGTATGTCACAGTAGCTCACTGCAACCTCAAATTCCTGGGCTTAAGCCATCCTCCTGCCTCAGCCTTCTAAGTAGCTGGGACTACAGCTGTGCTCCATGATGCCTGGCTAATTTTTCTATTTTTAGTATTTTTAGTAGGGATGGGGTCTTGCTCTTGCTCAGGCTGGTCTCAAACTCATGAGCTCAAGCGATCCTCCCACCTCTGCCTCCCACAGTGCTGGGATTACAGGTGTCAGCCACTGCCCCCAGCCTCCTTTTTTATACTCTCCCTAATTCAGTGCATATTTTGAAAAGATGCAGGTAGCATGATATGATGGGGAAGAACCCTAGATTTAAAGTCAGAACACATTGGTACTAGCTTGGACTATGACACTTTTTACCAATGTGACCTTGAGGAATTAACTTCACACTCCTGTGCCTTGGTTTCCTCATCCGTAAATGGGTATATAACATTATTATTTCCAGTAAGTCTTCTTGAATCAACTGTATCTTACAATGCTTTCAAAATTAAGATTTTATTACATCTTATATAGAAAATACATTTGATCATTCAAGTATAGCCATTCAGATTTAAATTATATAAACCTTCTGTGATATGATAAGCATGGAGATTATTTCTGTGAAAGTATTTGTTATTGCTTCTGTAATAAAGACTGGTCGAGTTTATAAAACACTATTTCACCCTACCCCTGAATGTCAGTGCTTAATACACACTAGGCATGCACATTCTAACAGCCTTTGTGTTAGTATAATGGACCAGTGAATTCTATTTGCTGCTGGGGATTCAATCACATCCTACAAACAAAGAAAGATTGTTTTGAATTAGTGTCTGTTGGAGAAAGATGTCCAATTGTTAAATTACTTTAACTATGTGTGAGTTTCAATCAACGTGAGCATATTATTTAAGTCATATTTCTCTGTAGAATGAAATGTTTCTTTATGAATTAGATAAACCAAATTATTGATATATATCTGTATATTTAAATCACACTTGAAGCAAATACTGTCATTCCTTAAAAACACATTTTGGGGCTTTTAGAAAGCCATTAAAATGTTGGTGCCCTAAAAAATACAAAAATGTGCAATAATCACAGTTTAACTGTTTTCTGCATAGTCTCATCCAATAAATTTGTTAAGAGGCCTGAAAATGACTATGTATAATCATATCCACCCATTCTATTATAAAATATCTGTTGGAGCTGGGTGTGATGGCTCATGCCTGTAATGCTAGTGCTTTGGGAGGCCAAGGCGGGAGGATTGCTTGAAGCCAAGAGTTCAAAGTAAAATATCTACTATATATTTGGAATCGTGTTGCCTGAAGAATACAAAAATGAATAAGAGTGAGGTGCTCTCAATCTATTGAAGAGATAAAGACATCAACAAACAATTTCTAATACAATGAAAGGCGTACTATAATTGAGCTATTAAATCATTAAAATTTTTTTGAATGAACTTAGGACACCATGTACCAGACCCTATACTAGCTAACAAGAATAAGACATAAGACTTTAAGAGCTTATAGTCTAAAAGAGGAGACAGACACAGAAGAAATTGTGGGATGGTGCATGAAAGGCTTCCCATAGGTGAAATTTAAACTAATTTTTGAAAAACTAACAGGGAGTAAGAGGTAGAAGAGGAATAAGGATGTTCTGGGCAGAAAAGCAACTTTTGCAAAGGTATAAAGATGAAGAAAACTGCAAATCATTTAGTATCTCCGGATTCTAGGGTACATGTTGGAAAATGGCAAGAGCTGCAGCTGAGATGAGTATAAGTTGGATAATGAAGGGCTTTGTGTGGAGTCCTAAGGGTTTGGACTTTACCCAAACCATTGAAGGTTTTTCAGCAGAGAATATATACCCACATACATGTATACATACTCATAAATATGTGTGTGTGTGTGTATATATACTTTATTGAGATGTAATTAATATACCATACGGTTTTTAAATATAGTCACTGAGTTGTGCTACCACAATCAATTTTAGAACATTTCATCACCCCAAAAAGAAACTCTGTACCCATTAAGGGTCTTGTGCTACCACAATCAATTTTAGAACATTTCATCACCCCAAAAAGAAACTCTGTACCCATTAAGGGTCATACCCAACTCCACCTGCACCTCCAGCCGTAGGCAAGCACTAATCTTTCTATCTCTATAGACTTGCATATTCTGGACATTTCATATCAATGGAATTATATGATATGTGGGCTTTTGTGACCGGATGTATTCTTTTAGCATAAGGTTTTCAAAGTTTATCCATGTTGTATCATGTGTTAGCACTTGTTAATTTTCTATTGCTACTATAACAAATTAACACAAACTTAGTGGCTTAAAACAATGCAAATTTGTTATCTTACAGTTCTGTAGGTCAGAAATCTGGTGTTGTTGTGACTGGGCTAAAATCAAGATGTTGTCAGGGATGCATTCCTTCTGGAAGCTCTAGAAGAGAATCCATTTCCTTGCCTTTTTCATCTTCTAGAGGTTGCCTGCATTCCTTGGCTAGTAGCTCCCCTCCTCCATCGTCAAGCCAACAACAGTAGGCTGAGTCCTTTTCATATTGCATCATTCTGATGTTCTCTTCCGCCTCCTTCTTCCACTTTTTAAGGACTATTGTAATTACATTGAGGCCACATGGATAATCCAGGATAATCTCCCTAATTTAAGGTCAGTTGATTAGCAATATTACTTCCATCTGCTTCTAATTCTGCATCATTACTTCCATCTGCTCCTAATTCCTCTTTGCCATGTAATATAATATTCACAATTCTGACAATTAGGATGTAGACATACAATGATTTGCCTACCACCCATTGTAAGGATACACCATATTTAATTTATCCATTTATCAGTTGATAGATATTTGAGTTGTGTCCACTTTTTGGCTATTATGAATAATACTGCTATGAATATTTGTGTACAAGTTTTCAAATGGACATATGTTTTCATTTCTCATACCAAGGAGTGAAATTGTTGGGTCATAAGATTTGCTTTTTAGGAAGATCATTCTGGCTCGCAGTGGAGAATAATTAGGGGTGTTACATACTGAATGTTATGTGAACATGGACCTGTTAGTGAAGACCTCAGAAAGAAAATATTTGAGTTTTTAAAAGTTATAAAATAATTTATTGGCTTTCTTTTTAATTGTGAAAGTAACAAATCCATTGTGGAGAACTCTACAGATACAGAAGAGTCTCTTAAAAAATTAAAAATTACTTAATACCCCACCACACAGTGAAAACCACTGTTAACATTCCATAGTACTTTCTCTGTATGTATGTGTGAATTGAGTTCATATTGTATATACATTTTTATTTTCTATTCTTTTCAGTCAATACTATCCTCTCATATTATTAACTATCAAAAACAATAAAGATGGCTGCATAGTATTCCAGAATAAGAAAATGCCATCTCTCATGTAATTAATCCTCTACTGCAGAATATTTATTAATAGGTTGATTTCCAAATTTCTATCATGATAGGTAATAGTATGAGGAGAATTCTTCTACTTACATCTTTTCTCTGAGCTGGATCTTGAAGAATAAGTAAACTGGGTATCACAGGATCTAGCAAGATAGCAATCCTACAAGAACATGCCAACAGATGGCTTTGTGCACAAAATCCTGAAAGATAGGAATTAAAGTGCTCAAACCAACACTCATAAATTAAAGCTTGGAGTTTGCTTTCTGATATGTGAAGCAAAAATTCTTGATGATGCAGAATTTTATCCAGCCATGATAATAATCTATCACTGATAGCGGTAATGTGAAACTATCGATCTAATGTTGGGCTGACCAAATTCTACCTCTCCTGTCCTAAGGGTTGTTTATATTTCTTCAGACCAGATACTGTAAAGTTAAAACAAAAATGAACTTTATCATTGATGAAGCCATGCCAGCTGGTAGATATGGCTTTACATTTCCAAAGTGGAATTTCAGGCACCAGCCAGCACATAGGAAACATACTCAAGAAGGGCTAAACTTGCTGGAACCCCTTATATACACCATGACGTGAGGGTCACCTACCTGTATATAAGAGCATTCTTGCCTGTGTGGTCTGATGTGGATACAGTCTGATGAGGGATGTGTCAAAGAATTCCGTGATTATAGTTCATTGAATAATTGACATAAGACATCGAGATACATAGAGGAATGAAGAGGCTAAGTTGCTACATACATTGGGATCGACGGAGCAACATTAAAATAGTTTTTATTTTAAACTTGCATTCAATATGTTTTTTTTATTTCAGCATATTTCGGGGGTACAAATGTTTAGGTTACATATGTTGCCTTTGCCCCACCCGAGTCAGAGCTCCAAGCATGTCCATCCCCCAGGCGGTGCTCACCGCTCAATGTTTTTTAAAGAAACTGATACCCTTTAGCTGTTTCCAATGTTTTTATATGTATATTATGCAAAATTTATAGCAAAACTTTATTTACTTAATAATTCTGTGGCACAAGAGAGACAACAAGAAAGATGGGGTGAAAACAAACTGGTATGAAAGTGAATCACAGCATATTCCTTACCTCGGTGTTTTAAGTCGCAGTGCATAGTATAATTAAGTACTTGTAAAGAAATGGGAAAGTTGATTAAATCCTAGTAAGTAACATAATGAAAATACAATTCAAACTAACTTTATTAAAATAGGCTAGAATAGTCTCAACCATGCCATTCTTTTCCTAATTTCAATCTCGATCCTGCCAAAACTTTACTAATTTTACTATGAATTGCCTCCTTAAAAAAAGTAAGGACAAAAAAGAACAGAAAACCGTGAGATGAAATAAAGCAAGAGTGTGACGTCAGCTGTGTTTATTCTGCTGGAGGGTAAGGGATTGGTAACAAATGCGTGCCGAGTCTGAATACCAGAGACAGGCGTACAGAGGGATTGGGAGCAAGATTCCTGGCACGTGAGTCCCAATAGGTAGCATTGCTAAGGATTAATATATTGGGAAGAACTTCCACAAATTGGATATTCCAAGTTTTTTAAATCAACCTTCCTTGTATTTCTTCTATCTTTTTTTTTTTTTTTTGAGACAGAGTCTCACTCTCTTGCCTGGGGTGAGTGCCATGGCATCAGCCTAGCTCACAGCAACCTCAAACTCCTGGGCTCGAGCAATCCTACTGTCTCAGCCTCCCGAGTAGCTGGGACTACAGGCATGTGCCACCATACCCGGCTGATTTTTTCTATATATATTTTTAGCTGTCCAATTAATTTCTTTCTATTTTTGGTAGAGATGGGGTCTCGCTCTTGCTCAGGCTGGTCTCGAACTCCTGAGCTCAGGACGATCCGCCCGCCTCGGCCTCCCAGAGTGCTAGGATTATAGGCGTGAGCCACCGCGCCCGGCCATCTCTAACTTTATTAGATAACAAACATTCTTAAAGTTCTGCCTTTAATAAGCCAGGTTTATCCTTGAGTGGGAGAAAGGAGAAAGGGAAAAATACAGAGAGTGATTTATTAGAAGTTGTTCCAAGTTCAAATGAAAGAGAGAGATGACTGCCAAAGAATTCATGATTATGATATCAAGGTAGGTGACTGGTATTCCATATAAATTTCAATGTTAGCATATGTGAGTCATCTACTGAGTAATTCATTTGTTTGTTTTTGGTGGCAGAACTAATTTTATTTGTTTCAAAAGACTTTTGCCTACCATTATGCCCCATTTTTATTTAGTTTACATAGACCAATCATTTTCTTGCTTTTATTTTTCCCTAAGAATTTGGGGTCAGAGCAATATTATATTTCAAGTGGTTTTTTTGAGTTTCTCTATGTTTGTTTCGATGTCACATTGGAACAAGGTGTGGCCATTTGTAGACTTTCTGGTTTCTGGAAAGACTATTTTTTTCCTTTCTATGTCATAAATCACTTGTTTAAATAGGTTCTCTTACATTTTTCTCCTTTTTGAGTGAAAATAGCCTATGGAAAAAGGGAAGGAATAGTGTGAGTAAACACAACAAACTTTAAAGGCCACCATCCTCTTCTCCCCTCCCCTTTTGCACTGCATTCATTATTTTTGATGCAATGGGAAATACAAATCACGCTTTGTTTCTTACTCAATTTAGCTACCTCTTCAGACCTTACTGCCTAATGATCTCTAAAAGGACTTTACACTAGAGCAGTGTAAAAAAAAGATGTATGCATGGGCAAATAATAATAGGCTTTATATTTCCAGCATTTGTGATGACAGAATATGGGATACAACAAAGTTTGACTAGCAAAGAAGAGCCAAAGCTAGAAACCCAGGAAGCAAGAAATATGTCAAAAAACACTCGACAAATATTTATTGAACATTTTTTATGTGCAGCGAACCCAGCTGATCACTGGAGAAGTTACAAAGGTGTGTAAAATGCAGGTCTTACCTTTGATAACTTAACGGTTAGATGAAAGAGATACAGTCACATACCCAAATCACAGCGCAAATTATACAAGATATTTGAAAATTACTTCAGTGATATAAGGGTGTCCACAGAGTCATTTGTTAACAACTCTATTGAAATATAATTCATGTGTGGTAAAATACAACCACTGGACTTGTACATTTGAATTATTTTTAGCAAATGTATACAATTGTGCAATCGTCACCACAATCCAGTTCAATACCATTTCCGTCACTACAAAAAAATCCCCTGTGCGCACTCGCGGTAAATCCCCTGCTTCTTCCCCGAGCCTCGGGCAACCACTGATCTGCTTTCACAGAACAGCCTTGAGTCTGGGGCCAATCTGACCTCGATGCTGAGACAGTCCTCTTCCACGGGCCCTGGCGATGCTGGCGGGAACACGAACTCCGGTCCGGCCAGCCCTGGGGGAGTAACACTCCAGGGACTTTTCCTCTGCTCCTTTCCAGCGGTTCTTTTCTCAGTATTAGTAGTTTCCTCACATTCAGCCTAAAACTCAAGCGGGCCTCTCTGCCAGACGGCCTCTGAGAGCGACTCTGCCTGCGTGCAGCTCTCTCTTCTCCCATACTTGGCCCCATAAATTTTAGGTGCTTTGGCCTCCCCAAACTCCCACCCCTTTCTCCTCAACCCAGGGGACTCCTGGGCTTTGCTCGTGCAGCGGCCTATGGACTGGGATCGTCTTGGGGCTCTCACCTCCTTTGTTCCCTTATCTTAGGGGTCACTGTCCCATACTGCCTACTGTCCAATGTCTTAAAACCATTGTTTCGTATGTTTTATCCAGTTTTCCAGCTGTTTAAGATGGGAGGGTAAATCCGATCTCTGTTATTCCATTAAGACTGGAAGTAGAATTTCTAGTTTCTTGAGTATTTTCCTATTATTCTCATGTCCCACCTACTATGGCCAGTTCTATACAACTGCTTCTTGATAACTTGGTGGTGGATTGAACCAGTTGTCAAATCAAACATTGTAAATGTAGATCTATGTGTATACCTATGTTTAAAAAGCATAAAAATCATGAATCAGTGAAATCTCAATATATTGCTATGACCTACAATACTTGCCATGTTATGTCAATATAATAACGACCTGTCCCTCCTGGCACAGTGGCTCACACCTGTAATCCTAGCACTTTGGGAGGCTGAGGCAGGAGGATTGCATGAGCCCAGGAGTTTGAGGTTGCTGTGAGCTGTGATGACACCATTGCATGCTAGCCTAGGCGAAACAGACCTTGTCTCAAAAACAAACAACAACTATCCCTTTCAGATCAAATGTAGATAAGTGTTATCTTGAATTTTACATGGAATGGAGGGGTATCGGATGATTCATTAGTTTTTAAATTAAAAAATAAATGAATTTGGCCTGGCATGGAAGTACATACCAGGCCCGTAGTCCTAGTTACTTAGAAGGCTGAGGCAGAAGGATCACTTAAGCCCAGGAGTTCAAGGCTCTAGTGCGCTATGATCGCACCTGTGAATAGTCACTGCACTCCAGCCTGGGCAACATAGTAAGACCCCATTTCTTAAAAACAACAACAGAAAACTGAAAAACTGTTTTAAATAAATGAATTTATTTTGTAACCACTTGCATGATACTGCAAGTTTGCTTAGCAGAGAGGAGGAGAATGGCAGCAAAAGAACAGAGGAAGAGCTGAGTAGCACAGCCAAGATCCTATGTGATACAGACCATCATGTTTGTATTTTTCTCATACTTTTAAATGACACTTATAGAATGACAAATGTGTTCTTTTATCAGGATTTTATGGGTCCTAGTGACGGAAACCTCCATCCAAACTAGTTAAGCAAAAACGGGAATTAAATTACTAACTAAACTTGAAGTCCATAGTTAGGTTTAGTTTCAGTGTGGCTGGGTGTAGAAGGCCAAAAGATGTTATCATGTTTCTATTTTTCTCTTTCCAATCTGGCAAATGGAGCCTCTATTTTGACTCCTTTCTTAGACAGTTTCTCCCATCCTGGTGCCAAGACCCTGCCTGGAGCTGCGTGTTTCCACTTTATATTTCAAAGTATTCCAAGCAGAGGCTCCAGGATTCACTCAGGGTCAGCCTAGGTCGTAGGTCCACCGCTGATCACTTTGGCAAAGGAAATGCAATGCACTGATTGGCTTAGGCCAAGGTCATGTACCTCACTTTACACTGAGGGTAGAGCTCCTCTCAGATCACGGCCTGAGAATGGAAATGAGAGCTGCAGCGAGGAGATGGGCGGATGGCTGCTGGAAAGGTGAGGAATAAATGTGCTCTGTGCATGCTGGATGCAATCACAGCCAGGTAAGTTTACAGGGAGTCTGCTTAAACCATGGTTTGCCTGCGACAGTCTGAGTTATCCCCATCCCCACTCATGCATAGTCTCATTGTCCTAAGTAGCTGAGAACTGGAGGTACATCTCACAACAGAAGAACAGATCAGGAGAATATAGAATCTGATGCAGAAATTTTGGAAAACCTCATAGAAAAGGAAAGACTTTAGTATCAAGAGGTGGGAGGGGAAGGACATTCCGGGGAAAGAGAGCAACACACAGACCACAGAGGAAAATGTAGAATAAACAGGTCAGTGAAAGGCGAGGTTGGGAGTCAAGGGTGAGGCTGTAAAGGGGCTGAGGGGAGGTGAGGCAAGTTCTTGAACCCAGGCTAAAGCGCTTGACATTTTTTCTGAACATACTAGGGCAGAGGTCAACAAATTTTTCTGTAAAGAGGCAAACAGCAAATATTTTAGGCATTGCAGGCCAAGAGATAAAATCAAGAATATGATGTAAGTACTTACACAACGAGAGAAAACAAACTTCCATAAATTTTTATTGATGAAATTCAAAATATAATAATAATTGAGTACGATTTTTCATTTTTTGGTAATACGGGTCAACTATATGAACTTCTTTTTAGGGCAGCGGTCCCCAACCTTTTGACACCAGGGATCAGTTTCTGGGAAGACAGGTTTTCCATGGACGGGTGGGGGGACGCGCCGGGGTTGTGCGTGGAGCCCGGCGCCGCCTCGGCTCCACCTCGGATCACCAGGCGTTGGATTCCCCTGGGGAGCGCAGCCTGGGCCCTGGCGTGGGCAGTTTGCAGCGAGGTTCCTGCTCCTGTGAGGGTCTGATGCGGCCGCGGATCTGACGCGGGCGGGGCTCAGGCGACGCTGCGGCCGTGGGGAGCGGCTGTGGGTGCAGGAGGCGCTTCCCTCGCTGGGCCCCCTGCTCGCCTCCTGCTGTGCGGCGGGGAGAGGGGGACCGCAGTTTTAGAGGATCCTATTCAACTCGATTGGGTTTAAAGCTGTGCCTCATCAATAAATGCTTTACAAATCTTCACCTATTAAAACCATTCCTAGTTCACAAGCTGTGCAAAAACAGGCAGCTGGATTGGACCCGCAGCTGTAGTTGGTGGAGCTTTGCTCTGGGGAATCATTTCATGATTTTGTGAAGGGGAGGTTATCTAGTTATCTGATCACGATTTTGATTACATCAGAATGAGACAGACCGGAGGCAGCACAGTGTAGGCAAGAGATAACGAGAACCTGATTAGAGTGTCGTGGGTTTAGGTGGGCATGTTCGGCAAAGCAGCTACAGTGAAGCAGGTGAGAATCTTTACTCAAGGCAAAGTTGGACAGAGCAACATGACCACTCAGGTGGATACGCCCTTATCATAAGCAGAGTGTTTGTTCCCTTTTCTGTAGTCCCTTGACAGATGTGGGGCCTATTATTTGTACTAGGATCAGAGTCCAAACGCCTTTAGGTAGGTGAGTGTTGCCCTTGATTGAAGCAGAGTAAGAAAAGCTAAGAGAAATTCCAGTATAAACCATTTGAAAGATGAACTGACTGGGCAAAAAGAGGGGAGGCCCTTTGAGCTGTGCTTTCAGGCACTGCAGAGACCCTTTGAAAAGTAAAGAATGACTTCACTCTGAAGCTAGTTTGTAGCTACTGTGAGTCATCGTATCTTTGCAATCTATTCTGTTTGGTTATATAATCTCTTTCTCTGTTGTCCAATAGATATTCTAATAATCAATAGCTTTTAATGCCACATTAGGTAGCTAGTGAATCAAGTGACGGTTCTTTCCAAGAAGTGGCAACTATGAGCTGTTGAAGTCTTGTCTTTAACCTGAACCTTGTTCCCCTTAGAACCCAAGTTGAATATGTGGCATGTTTCAAGGAACAAAATGTTTGAGACATAGAAATTTGCTTACATGGAGATCAAAGGATCCTGCCTGGACTGTCAATATTAGGGAAGAGGGATAGTTCTGAATATGGCAATGGCCATTGGTTAAATTGTTCTCCAGCCCAGTTTCCACACACTTATGCTTGAGTCTTAGGGTATTAGGGAGACAATAAAAGAGTTAAAACTGAGTTGAGAGATTAAGAACCTAGGAAGTAGTGATTTCATTAGTAACAGGGCACCCTCACCCCAAGTATTCACTACCTTTGGGTAGATGTTGGCGGCGGTGCATTGACGTGATCCTGAAAGTGAGAGCCTCCTTAAATTATGCACCTGAGCCCCTAGTCCTGGTCCTGGCTAGCAGTCACAGTCAGTAGTGGTGGCCATTTTGGTGACAACTAGGTGCTTGTAAGAGAGAAAAATAAAGGTGAGTTCCATAGGAAGTCATCACGTGAAATCTTTGAAAAACTCATGAAAAGACAGTCACCCCACGAGCACCATGTAGGACAAATGTTAGGGTGGCCTCAGAAACAATATACCTTTGTTGATTCGAATCCTGTGTGGCACATGGTGGGCTATAGAAAGAACAATGAATTGGTCAATAGTATAAAATATTTTATTATATATGAAGACTTAGGTGTCACATGGATATGTGAATTCCCTTTCCACGTATCAAATTGTATTTGATGTATTATATTTCTCCTGGGAAACTACAGAGAAGTTGAGCCATGTAGTTGTGTTATTTTCTACTAAGTATTTGCTTTATCATGAAGGAAAACAAGCGTATTTCTTATGGAACAGGTGTATGTACTAGTAGTCGAGAGAGTAGCAAACAGCAGTGGCTGCCAGGGAGACAGCCTGGTGTCCTGGCAACAAGCACATTCATTTGTCTGGCCTGCCTTGTAGAGCTCTGTCAACACAGGTAAAGGGTTTACCCACAGAACGTGAGTGTCAGTCTTTGTGCTCCAGAATAAAGCTACACTCACATGTGTAAATCTGGAAGCAGAGAAGGTAAATTAGTCTGCCAAGCAGCCAGTGGTTTGGGAGCCAAAGGACAGCAACGTAGGAGTTAAATTTACTCGTCTACTCTTCATCTAGATATGCTAGAAATAGGTCTCTTTCTGTATTTGTTGGCTCTCCTAATGGAAGGATCAAAAATTCAGTGGCAGTGGCTAACGCCATGACCTATGGCTCTGCTTCCCCTGCCTCTTTTGGGTTAAGAAGTGCACTATTTTCCCAAACTTCATTTGACCTTTGCCCTTGTTTTAAGGCACAGAGACTATAAAGAAAAGGGCAGTACATATCCTGGTAGTAATTTGAAAGTTGTGGTTTCCCTTCTTCCACATATTTTATTTTATTTTTTTAATTTATTTATTTTTGTTGTTGAGACAGGGTCTCACTGTGTTGGTAGAGTGCAGTGATGTCACAGTAGCTTACCACGAGCTCCAACTCCTAGGCTGTAAGCCATCCTTCCGCCTCAGCCTCTCAGGTAGCTGGGACTACAGGTGCGCACCACAACACCTGCTAGCTTTTGTTGTTTTATGTTTTTTTTTTTCTTTTTCTTTTTGGTAGAGACGGGGTCTCACTCTTGCTCAAGCTGGTGTCGAACTCTTGAGCTCAAGCAATCCTCCCACCTCAGCCTCCCAGAGTGCTAGGATTACAGGCATGAGCCACCGCACCTGGCCCACATATTTTTATTGTAATCCCTAAATTCTATATGAGAATATTTTTGATCTGGAAAATGTTCAAAATATCTCAAGAGACCCATAGGAAATCTCAAATTATTGGAACACAGTTTGACATAGCAAGCATCTTGCACTATGACATAGCATAGATAGAAAATTTTCTAGGCCAGGCATGGTGGCTCACACCTGTAATCCTAGCGCTTTGGGAGGCTGAGGCAGGAGGATCACCTGAGCTCAGGAATTTGAGACCAGCCCGAGTAAGAGTGAGACCCCATCTCTATAAAAAAGAAGAAGAAGAAGAAGAAAGAAGAAAATTTTCTGAGTTCAGAGCAGAAACTTGATAGGATTTACACCCTGCCTTTTTTAAAAAACAAAACAAAACAAAAAAAACTTCCTGGCCGGGCATGGTGGCTCACACCTGTAATCCTAGCACTTTGGGAGGCTGAGGCAGGAGGATGGCTTAAGCCCAGGAGTTGAAGGCTGCAGTGATCTATGATGGCACTACTGCACTCCAGCCTGAGCAACAGAGCAAGACCCTGTTTTTAAAAATAAATAAATAAATAAACACCTTTCTCTCTGTGTTTTCCTTTCTTTATTTTTTCTACATTTACTTAATATGTGCTAGGAATTATTCTAAGGATAGTGAATCACTATTGTTTCCCTACAATTCTAGATATGTACAAAAATACTAGGTACCTGCAAGCAAATGTTGAATTTGAGTTCAGGGCTGATAAGTTCAATATTAAATCAGATATGTCCTCAAAGAGCTAGAAATTTTGGGAATTTCAGTGTTGCTATTTGAGAGAGACTATAACTTTTCCATGCATTCTCAATAAAATTTATTCTAAAAGAGATTTCTCTTAAAAAAGAATCCATCTTCAAAATAGGAAATAGAGTATATTGAGAATGAATTTTTTTTTTCTCCTGCAATGTATGTGTGTACAACTCAGGCTTTCAGAACTAAGTCTTACACAGACAGGAATTATTTCCTACTTCTAAGTTGGTGACCAACAAACCAATTTGGAGATTAAAACTATAATTGAATTGTCTTCTATTTCAGCTGACTATTTTAATTAATTAGTAAAAGAAAAGCACAGATGGGAGACTTTTTTCAGAGTCTGATCGACAAGGAAGGAATAAATGATGCTGAGCGGTTGTACAATGCATGTTTCAGCACAGCGTCATAAGGAGAAACGAGGAAATAATCAGAAGGCCAATCCATACAAGGGCAGAGAGTCTTGAAGAAGATAGCAAAAGAAAGCTTTTGTTAAAAGTGAATATGAAGAAAGTTATACATATGTATATTGTCGATAGCTCAAACTCCCAAACATATTTTAAGCAATCCCTTTAATTAAATGTAAACAGCAAACTCAGTAGTTATGTCAACTTCTATTTTAGTAACATGTTTAAAGCCGATTACAAATCTCCTAGTAACAATGTAGCCACAGTCCTTCTTGGAAAAAAAATTGTTTTTCTTCAGCATTTGATTCTGAAAGATAATATATTTCTAGAAATGAAGTTTAATACCAAAGAGGTCTTATTTTGTAGACAAATTATGTGAATTTTGATTTGCGGTATGCTTGTTGAAAATGCCTTTAATTTTCCAAAGGACAGCTCTCCACAAAGTTAAACAGAAGATTCAACAAAAGTTTTAAGTCCTGCTAAAGATTTTCTAAGAGCTCTCATCTCACTTGCTTCCATTTTACTTCTGCTTCTCTGTGGTCACTACTACTGCGCAGGAAGCAATTTTGCAAGCATTTATATGGCTGTGAGCCATGCATGAGTCAATTAGATTGCCTATTTTTTAAATCTCTCTAACAGTTTATAGAACAGACTAACCCCTTCTCTCACACTGCTCAGGCTCAGATTCTGCCCTTTTGAGGAAGAATACGTTAGACAAAAAAAAAAAAAGGCATCTCAATGAAATGAGATCAGGACAGAAAGTTAGAATCAAACTCTTCTCTCTCTTCTCCTTTAAAAAAATGCTAGGCAAACTCCTTAAGCTATTTGAAATACACATGCAATGCTCAGATGACAACAATCATTTAGTAACAGGGTCCAATATATGACCCCCCCTCTTGGCTGGGCGCGGTGGCTCACGCCTGTAATCCTAGCACTCTGGGAGGCCGAGGCGGGCGGATTGTTTGAGCTCAGGAGTTCAAGACCAGCCTGAGCAAGAGCGAGACCCCGCCTCTACTAAAATTAGAAAGAAATTAATCAGCCAACTAAAAATATATAGAAAAAATTAGCCGGGCATGGTGGCTCATGCCTGTAGTCCCAGCTACTCGGGAGGCTGAGGCAGTAGGATCGCTTGAGCCCGGGAGTTTGAGGTTGCTGTGAGCTAGGCTGACGCCACGGCACTCACTCTAGCCCTGGCAAAAACAGTGAGACTCTGTCTCAAAAAAAAAAAAAAAAAAAAAAAAAAAAATATGACCCCCCTCTTATTCCTCTAGATTTGTTTATTTTGGGTTGACTTAGCTATTAGGTTGCTTTTCAAAATTGCAAACAACTTCCTACAAGAAACCCCTCTTCTTTGAATACAGGTCCAAGATAGAAGAGAAAGTGAGTCCTGTAAACATAGCCTGTTCACTATCACTGTAGGCTAGTATTTAACTTTGCTAAATATAATGGCTAATAAAAAGAGTAGCATGGGTAATACAAAAACAGGAGGTAGAACAAAAATATTTTGAATTGTCTTTGGGGGCAGCAGTTTTGCCTTCCTTCCTCTTTTTCTTCCTTCCTTCTGCCCTTCATTCCTATGTGTTGATGAAGCTAATATTAGCATTAGTTTGCATTCCCTGAGCACAGAGCAGATGCCTAGGCCACTCATGATGAGAAGTGGACTAATAGTGTGCTGAAAAAATGCCACCTGGAATTTCTGCCTCATGTGCTTGCATCATAAGAACTTACTTGGCCTACCTTGATAAGATAATTGGATGCTATTTTATTCTACATATATGATCTATATTAGGCCTTCAGCGATTGATGTAGGCCATGAATTATCTACATAGAAACAGGACTGGACCTCTTTTTACTCATCTTTGCAGCCCCAAGAGTCTAGCAGAGCATGGCATAGAGTAGGCATTCAACAAAGATTGAAGGATGAAGTGGATTTTTCTGAACATTTACAAATGAAAATGAATAAAGAAAACAGCATTGAAACAGCCAGGCTAAAACTATTTGCCTTTACCCAGACATACCATGTTCTCTATACCTTCCTGTATTTCCACCCTTTGTTTACTCAAGTAAACTAGCCTTTTAACTAGCCTTTTGCTTATAGATTCCTGCTTACCGCTCGAATTTCAGATGGAATACTAACACTTCTGTGATGCTTTGGCAGACTGCTATATTTCGTTATGTTTCTTCCTACATAAAGCACACAGCATCTTGTACTGACTGCTCTCTCATGACATTGTGATTGCTTATTGGCCTAAAAGGATGCTCCCTCTCTAGGCTATGAATTCCTTAAATGTAGGTATGATGGTTAATTTCATGTGTCAACTTGACTGGGCCATGGGATGCCAAGATACCTGGCTAAACATTATTTTGGGGTGTGTCTGTGAGAGTATATCTGAAAGAGATTAGCATTTGAGTAAGTGGACTGAGTAAAGCAGACAACCCTCCCCAATGTGGGTGGGCATTACCCAATCTATTGAAGACCCAAATAGGACAAAAAGGCAGCAGAAAGTCGAATTTGCTCTCTGCCTGACTGAGCAGGTCATTCGTTGATCTTTTCCTGCTCTTGCACTTGTGGTTCTTGGGCCTTCAAACCTGAACTGGAATCTATACCATCAGCTCTTTGGCTCTTGGGATCTTTAGACTATACCATTGGCTTTCCTGGGTCTCCAGCTGGAAAATGGCAGATAGTGGGACTTCTCAGCCCCCATAATCACATGAGCCAATATTTTATAATAAATTTCTTTATATGCACACAAACAGATATATATAGACACACACACACACACACACACACACACACATATCCTACTGGATCTCTTTCTTTAAAGAACCCTGACTAATACAATAGAAAACATATATTTTTATCATTATAGCCCCAATCTTAGCATGGGTCTGATTTGAAATTCACAAAATGTTAATGGAATCAAAACCCATTTACTTTCACTTTCCAACAGGAAGGTCAGACATCTAATCAAGCAATTGAGATGAAATGTGATGCATATGATAGTAGAAACATGGTACAGTAAGTTCCATGGAAGCACAAAGAAGGAATGGTTATTTTTTCCTGGAGACTAGGATTAGACTGTATAAAGGGGGTAGCATCTGACCTGGCCTTGGGACATGAGAAATAGTTAACCAAGTGGATAATTTAGAAGAGAGAATAGTGTGAACAAAGACAAGAAGATTTAAAAGTATCTACTACAAGCTGGGCATGGTGGCTCATACTTGTAACCTCAGCACTTTGGGAGGCTGAGGCAGGAGGATCGTTTAAGGCCAGCAGTTCAAGACCAGCCTGGGCAACACAGCGAAACCTGTCTCTACAAAACATAAAAAAATTAGGCATGGTGGCATGTGCCTGCAGTCTCAGCTACTCAGGAGGCTGAGGCAGGAGGATTGCCTGAGTCCAGGCATTCAAGGTTGCAGTGAACTGTGATCGGGCCACTGCACTCCAGCCTGGGTGACAGAGCAAGACCCTGTCTCTAAAAAAAAAAGAAGCACCTAATATAGCATGGGAATTCTGCTTCTGGCCAAGATGGAGTAACAGGAACTGAATTTATCCTTCCGCCTGAAACAACTGAAAAGACAGACAGAATATATGGAACAATGGTTTCAAGATAGTAGACATGGGTAACAAAGGACAGTGATGGGTGTGAGATGGGAAGCAAGTAAGATGAGCCCTGCGATTGTCCCAACATACCTAGAGAGAATTTCTAAGCCAGGGCTCAGGTGAAAGACCTCAGGCACAGCCCACTGGTCTCCCTGAGTAGAGGAGACTCCCTGATCTGAGAATTGGAGGAGGCCGGGGTTCCTAGAGTCTACAAGGAACAGTACTGGGGATGCAAACAGAAAGAACTCCAGAGACCTTAAGAGATTCCCCATGGAGTCTTCAGCTGAGTACTGATCAACACATGCATGTAAAGAAGCCACCTGAGGCTGAGGAAAGAACAAGCTAAAGGACTAGAGGGAGTAATCCTTGGAGCAAATACATTGGTGGAAATAGTTTCTGTTCCCATAGCCGGAGTGAAAAACTTCATAATTTACAGAGTATTGGGCAGAAAGATTTTGCTTCAGTAGTGGGGCAAAATTAGCCCTAGACTCAAAGCTGCTCTAGTCCCATCTAACAAAGCTCTATAGCAGCAGTCCCCAACCTTTTTGGCACCAGGGACCGGTTTCATGAAAGACAATTTTTCCCCGGACTAGGTTAGCGGTGGGGGAATGTCAAGCAATGGGGAGCAGCTGCTCACTTCCTGCTGTGCAGCCCAGTTCCTAACAGGCCATGGAGTGGTACCAGTCCATGGCCTGGGGGTTGGGGACCGCAGCTCTAAAGCAAGAACCACGTATTAGTCTCCTATGGCTGTGCAACAAATTTAGCAGCTTAGAACAGCACAAAATTTATCTCACAGTTCCTGTGAGTCAGGAGTTCAGGTATGGGTTAGTTGGTGCCTCTGCTCAGGGCCTCACCAAGTTGAAATCAGGGTGTGGCCAGGGTTGTGACTTTTATCTGAGGCTCAGGGTCCTCTATGAAGATCATTGAATTCTTTACAGAATTTATTTTCTTGCAGTTGTGAAATGGAAGTCCTGTTTTTTGTTGGCCTGGTTTCTCTGATGCTTCATCTTCTCATGAAGGCTCCTCTGTTTTTGTCAGACCCACCTGGGATGATATCTTGCTGCCTAATGTGCTTCTAAATGTACGTAGAGTAAATACATAAGACAATTACATTTATTTTTTTAATTTTTATTTATTTATTTTTTCTCTCAGCATATTATGGGGGTACAAATGTTTAGGTCACATATGTTGCCCTTGCCCCACCCGAGTCAGAGCTTCAAGCGTGTCATCCCCCAGACAGTGCACACTGCACCCATTACGTGTGTATATACCCATCCCCTCCTCCCCCTCCCATCTGCCCGACACCCAATGAATGTTATTACTATATGTGCACTTAAGTGTTGATCGATTAATACCAATTTGATGGTGAGTACATGTGGTGCTTGTTTTTCCATTCTTGGGATACTTCACTTAGTAGAATGGGCTCCAGCTCTATCCAGGATAATAGAAAAGGTTCTAGATCACCATCGTTTTTTTGTGCCTGAGTAGAACTCCACGGTATATGTATACTACATTTTATTAATCCACTCATGTATTGATGGGCACTTGGGTTGTTTCCACATCTTTGCAATTGTGAATTGTGCTGCTATAAACATTCTAGTGCAGGTGTCTTTTTTTATAGAATGTTAAGACAATTACATTTAAAATAAGAGATGTTAAAGAGATAAAGGAAAACATGGTTTCTACACTTTATTTGAACTAGTGAATTGTCAACACCAGTAAACTGAGAAGTTGTACATATATAAAACATAATACCTAGAGTAATCACTAAAAAGCTATTAGTGGAGAGGGGCTTCAAGATGGCTAACCAGCAGTGCCTTGCACTTGCCTCCTCCAAAAGAGTGAGCAGATAACCACACACTGAATAGAGCTTCTAAGAGAGAACACTGGGATTCAGCAGGGAAGTGACAGGGAAACTCTGAGCCATGGAAGGAGAGAGAAACAAAGCAGCTGGCCCAGCTGGAATAGGCTCAGAGCTCTCCATTGTGGGGAAAATGTAAGCAAGAGATCCTCAGTGGTCCAAATTCCCACCATGGAACCCTGCTATCCTAGTCACGGGAAATTCTCTTGGCCCTCGTGGGCCCTGAGACTAGCATAGAGAGCTACCTGGAGTCCTCATGATAGCATTGTTGCTGAGAGGGAGTTGGTGCTGGATCCCACACATCCGCTGAGACCCAAGCAGATGTAGCACAGTGCCATTTTGAGAGCACAGCCCCTACCAGACTACATCCTTCCCTGAATGTCTCAAAAAAAAAAAAAAAAGAAAGAAAGAAAAAAGAAAAAGAAACTGCCAGGCTGTCTTCCAAAGTTGCTGCACCATTTTGCTGATGCCACAGCACTCTAGACCAGGTGACAGAGCATGACTATCTGAAAAAAAAAAAACAACCTATAGATTCCACCAAAAAACTCAGTAAAGTTCAGAATACAAAATCAACTCACAAAAATCAGTAGCATTTCTATATACCAATAATGACCCAACTACAAAAGAAATCAAGAAAGCAACCCCATTTACAATAGGTACAACAAAAATAAAATACCTAGGAATAAATTTAACCAAGGAGGTGAAAGATCTCTACAATGAAAACTACAAAATACTGATGGAAGAAATTGAAGGGGAAATAAACAAATGGAAAGATATCCCATGCTCATGGATCAAAAGATTTAATATTGTTAAAATGACCATACTACCCAAAGCAATCTACAAGTTTAATGCAATCTCTATCAAAATACCAATGACATTCTTCATAGAAATAGAAAAACGATCCTAAAATTCACATGGAACCACAAAATACCCTGAATAGCCCAAGCAATACTGAGCAAAAAGAACAAAGCTGGGCCGGGCACGGTGGCTCACACCTGTAATCCTAACCCTCTGAGAGTCTGAGGCAGGAAGATTGCTTGAGCTCAGGAGTTCAAGACTAGCCTGAGCAAGAGTGAGACCCCATCTCTACTAAAAATAGAAAAATTAGCTGGGCTTCATGGTGTGCCTGTAGTCCCAGCTACTACCTGAGGCTGAAGCAGGAGGATTGCTTGAATCCAGGAGTTTGAGGTTGCAGTGAGCTATGATGACACCACTGCACTTTACTTGGCACAACAGAGCAAGACTCTGTATCAAAAAAATAAATAAATAAACAAAATAAAGAACAAAGCTGGAAACATCACATTACCTGACTTCGAAATATACTACAAGGCTATAGTAACCAAATCAGCATGGTGCTGACATAAAAACAGACATATAGACCAATATAACAGGCTAGAGAACACAGAAATAAATCCACACATTTACAGCCAAATGATTTTCGACATAGGTGCCAAATATGTTCAGTGAGGAAAGGACACTCTCTTTAACAAATGGGGCTAGGCTGGCCAGACTCGGTGCCTCACACCTATAATTCCAGCTCTTTGGGAGGCCGAAGCTGGAGGATCACCTGAGGCCAGGAGTTTGAGACCAGCCTAAGTAACATGGCAAGACCTAGTCCACACAAAAAATAAGAAAAATCAGCTGGGCAAGGTGGTGTACACTTTTAGTCCCAGCTACTTAGGAGGCTGAGGTGGGAGGATTGCTTGAGCAAAGGAATTTGAGGTTGCAGTGAGCTACGATCACACCACTGCACTCCAGCCTGAGTGACAGAGTGAGACCCCATTTCTTAAAAAAAAAAAAAGAAAAAAAACGGGTCCTGATAAAACTGGATATCCGTGTGCAGAAAAATGAAACTAGACCTCTAACACTCACCATATACAAAAATCAAATTTAAATGGATTAAAGACTTATAATTTGAAACTATAAAACTACTAGAAGAAAGCATAGGGGAAACACTTCAAAATAGACTAATGAGACTATATATAATTAACTATTATAAAAGTTTCTGGACAGCAAAGGAAACAATCAGCAGAGCAAATAGACATCCTGTGGAAAATATTTGCAAACTATTTATCTGACAAGGGACAAATATCCAGAGTATATAAGAAACTCAAACAACTCAACAGCAAGTAAAGAAATATTTAATAATTTTATTTAAAAGTGAGCAATGGATATGAATAGACATTTCTCAAAAGAAAACATACAAATGGCCATCGGGTATAGGAAAAAATGTTCAACATCACTAATCATCAGGAAATGCAAATCAAAACCACAATGAGATATCATCTCATCCCAGTTAGTATGGCTACTATAAAAAAGACAAAAAGTAATAAATGCTGACAAGAATGCAGAGAAAAGGAAATGTAATTAGTACAGCCATTATGGAAAACACTATGAAGTTTTCTCAAAAAATTAAAACTAGAACTACCATATGATCCAGCAATCCCACTACTGGGTATTTATCCAAAGGAAAGGAAATCAGTATATAAAAAGAACACCTGCACTCCCATGTTTACTGCAGCACTGTTCACAATAGCCAAGATACGGATTCACGTAAGTGTCCGTCAGCGGATGAACAGATAAAGAAAATGTGGCATATATTCACAATGGAATAATATTCAGCTATAAAAAAGAATTAAATTCTGTAATTTGCAGCAACATGGATGGGATTGGAGGTCATTACGTTAAGTGAAATAAGTCAGGAGCAGAAAGACAATATTGCGTTTTCTCACTCATATGTGGGAGCTAAAAAAAAAGTTGATGTCATGGAGGTAGAGAGTAGAATGATAATTATTAGAGACTGGGAAGAGTGGAGGGATGAATGACTAGGGTTTGATTCGTGGGTACAAATATACAGGTAGATAGAGTAAGTCCTAGTGTTCAAAAACACAGTAGGGTAACTATAGTTAATAATAATTTAGGCTGGGTGAGGTAGCTCACACTTATAATGCCAGCACTTTGGGAGGCCAAGACAGGAGGACTGCTTTGAGTTCAAGAGTTTGAGACCAGACTGGGCAACACAGTGAAACCCCATCTCTACAAAAAAATTTTAAAAATATCCAGTCATGGTGGCACATTCTTGAAGTCCTGGCTACTCAGGAGCCTGAGTCAGGAGGATCACTTGAGCCCAGCAGTTCCAGCATGGGTGACGGAGCAAGGACCTGTCTCTAAAAAACCAAGAAAACAAAAAAACAAAAAAACCCCCAAGAAGTGACAAATGTTTGAGCTGATAGATATACTAAATACCCTGATTTGACCATTACACGTTGTATGTATATATCAAAATATCACATGTATCTCATAAATATGAACAATTATTATGTATCATTAAAAATTAATTAATTTTTAAAAAAGCTCTTCCAGCTCTTCCTTCACCCTAAGCCAAATATACTCAAACACCCCAAAAATAAATAAAAATGGAATTGTAAAAAATGTTCAAGTAACTGATAGGAAAGCAGGAAAAAGAAAACAGAGAAACAAAAATCAGAGATAAGAAACAAAAAACAAAATGGCAGACTTAAGTACAAAAGTAGCAATAATTATATTAAATGTAAATGGCCTAAAATACCAGTGAAGACTTACCATAAAGCTACAATAATCAGGACAATTTGGTATTGGTAAAGGAATAGACAAATAGATCAACAGAACAGAATAGAGAGCCTAGAAATAATCCACATAAATATAGTCAGCTTATCTTTGACAAAGAAGCAAAGGCAATTCAATAAAGAAAGAATAATTTTTTTCAACAAATGGTGCTGAAAAAACTGAATATCCACATGTGAAAGAAAGAAAGGATATCCAAACAAATATCCTACATCTTTCACAAACTTAACTAAAAATGGATCAAAGACTTAAATGTAAAATGCTAAAATTATAAAACTCTTAGAACAGGAGAAAAATCTAAGTGACCTTTGATATGATGATGATTCTTAGATATACCAAAACCACAATCAACAAAATAAAAAATTAATAAGATGGACTTCATTAAAATTAAAGATGTCTGCTGTACAAAAGACACTGTTAAGAAAATGAGAAGACAAACCATAAATTGGGAGAAAATCTTTGCAAAATGCATAACTGGAAAAGGACAGGCATCCAAAATATACAAACAATTCTTAAAACTCAAAAATAAGAAAACAACCCAATTTAAAACTAAGCAAAAGAGGTGATGGCTCATGCCTGTAATCCTAGCACTTTGGGAGACTGAGACAGGGGGATTGCTTGAGGCCAAAAGTTCAAGACCAGCCTGGGAAATGTAGTGAGACCCCATCTTTTCTTTTCTTTTTTTGAGACAGAGTCTCACTCTCTCACCCCAAGGAGAGTGCAGTGTCCTTATCATAGCTCACCACAACCTCAAACTCCCAAGCTGCAGTGATCCTCCCACCTCAGCCCCCTGAGTAGCTGGGACTACAGGTGCGTGCTACCAGGCCTGGCTAAATTTTTCTATTTTTGGTAGAGATGGGGTCTCACTCTTGCTCAGGCTGGTCTAAAACTCCTGACCTCAAACCTCGAGTGATCCTCCTGCCTCAGCCTCCCAGAGTGCTAGGATTACAGGCATGAGCTACTACAGTCACCCTCGAGACCCCATCTTTACAAAAAATTTAAAAATTAGCCAGGTGTGGTGGTGCGTGCCTGTAGTCCTATCTACTCAGAAGACCGAGGCAGGAGAATCACTTGAGTCTAGGAGTTCAAGGCTGCAGTGAGCTATGATCATATCACTGCACTCCAGGCTGGGCAACAAAGTAAGACCCTGTTTCTAAACATAATAAAATAAAATAAATTTCAAAAAAAAATTTTAAAAATGTGAAAAAGACCTGGATACCTCACCAAAGAAAATATGCAGATGGCAAATAAACATATTAAAAGGTGCTCAACATCATATGTTACTAGAGAATTGAAAATTAAAACAATAGCGAGGTACCACTATATACCTATTAGATGGCCAAAATCCAAGACACTGACAACACTAAATGCTGGTGAGAATATGGAGCACAGAAACTCTCCTTCAGTGCTGGTGGGAAGGCAAAATTGTACAGCTAGTTGGGAAGACAGTTTGGCAGTGTCTTGTTAAACTAAATATAGTCTTATCATACAATCCAGTAATTGTGCTCCTTGGTATTTACCCAAATGGGCTGAAAACTTATATCTACACAAGAGCTCACACACAGCTGTTCATTGCAGTTTTATTCATAATTGTCAAAAACTGGAGGCAACCAAGAGGTCTTTCAGTAGGTGAATGGATGAACTGGTACATCCAGACAATGGAATATTATTCAGTGATAAAAAGAAATGATCTATCAAGCCAAAAAAAAAAAAAAAAGACTTGAAGGAAACTTAAATATATATTACTAAGTGAAAGAAGCCAATCTGAAAATGCTACATAGTGTCCAATTATATGACATTCTGGAAAAGGCTAAACTATGGAGACAGTAAAAAAGATCAGTAGTTGCCAAGGGTCTGGGGGGAGGGAAGGATGAACAGGCAGAGCACGCAGGATTTATAGGGCAGTGAAACTATTCTGTATGATACTGTAATGGCAGCTATGTGTCATTATACATTTTTCAAATCCCGTAGAACATAAAACATTAAGAGTGAGCCCTAATGTACACTATGGACTTTTGGTGATGATGTGTGAATGTGTGTTCATTGATTGTATTGTAACAAATGCGCCACCGTGGTGTGGGATGTTGATAATGGGAGAGGCTGTGTGTGTTGGTGCGGGGAGAGATTTATGGGAACTCTCTGTACTTTCTGCTCAGTTTTGTTATAAACCTAAAACTGCTTTAAAAAAAATAAAGTCTATTAAAAAAGCAAAAAGCAAAACAAAATGTGAGTAGGCCAATGGGAAGCAGAACATCCAGATCAAGGCATATCATCATTAAATTTTAGAATACTAAGGACAAAGAAAAAATATCCTAAAACCTTCCAGAGAGGCAAAAAACAAAAGCATCAAGGATCAGAACAGCACTGGACCTCTCAACAGTAACCCTGGATGCTGGAAGACAAAGGAGGAAAACGCTCAAAAATCTAAGGGAGAATTAGTTCTAAACTCAGATTTTATACCCACCCAAGCCAACAGTCAAGTGGAAGAGTAGAGTAAAGACGTTTTTGGTTGTACAAATCTCATAGAAAAGAGACAAAGAAAATCACCAGGCTGACGTTGATTAGAGTTCACCAGGCATAATGGAAAATTAGCCCAAAGGAAATAAGAGTACGGCCGGCTTAAAGAGGGATGTCTCCAAGAAAAAGTTGAAATTGAAAGGTAAGCCAATGTGTGTGAATTTATTGGGTAAGAAATAGTATAGGAATACGAAAAAATTAAACAAATAAATAAGGCAATAATTAACTAGAAGATAAACAAAAAATTATGAAAAAATGCAATCATAATGCACTATGTGAATTAGATGTAATGCTTAACACAGTTAAAATAGTGTATATTGCTCTAACCAAAAATTATGTGTGGGATGTATATTAATCTAGGTCATATAAGAATCAGATGCCAAGAGGGGATTAGATGTGAGAGACCATGGAGAAGGAGCTGGGTAGGGCTTGGAGAACCATCAGACCTCCATGCAAGTCTCTCTGAATGAAGGAGGGAAGATTCATAGCCTGCAGTGCAATTCTAAGGAAGTTCAGCAAGCCCACTGCAGAATTCTGGAACTAAAACTGTCAGCCAGCGGAGCCCTGTCTTCCAGGAATGAGGCTCCTTAGTTTGCCTGTGGTACTCAGTTGTTGCTCAGGTGCAGCCTGTGGGAAGCATGGCCCCAGGGTCCATGCAGCAATAGACTTCAGAGCCCACAGCTGGCTGTCAGTTATGATCCCTGAGAGGCACATTCTCATGGCCATACTAGGAGAGTTCTAAAGGCCACTATTTTTTATTATAAGCCCCCCAAAACTATTTGACATTAAAAATCAGGTAAATGTATAGTTTTGATAAAAAATAAAGTATTAATGAATGTGGTAGCACATGCCTATAGTCCCAGCTACTCCGGACACTGAGGATCAATCACTTAATACCAGGAGTTTGAGGCTTCGGCGTGCGATGATCACGGCTGCCTGTGAGTAGCCACCGCGTGCCAGCCTGAGCAACACAGCAAGACCCATCTCTAAAAATAAATTTAAAAAAATAAAATATTAAAGTGTCAAAAATAAATTTAAAATTGCTATTTGTGAGTTATGTAGGATGTTTTACAGCATGTCTAAACTTGATTTCTTAGCCACTCAGAGATGCTTTGAATTTTTCAAAATTTTTTCATACTTCCATCATGTAGTATGATAGATACTGTAGAAGGATACAAGTAGAAGGATAACACACTTCTATCAAAATAGAAGATAGCCATAGTCTCTCAAGGAGGCAAAAAAAAAAAGCAACCCGTGGATACACTCATGAGATACATAATGTGAATACTTACACTGTATTTTTGAAAATCCTTAAAAATTATATAAATCTTTAGTTCCTTATACTTGATAGTAGAGAAGGGAATTTTCCTAGATTCCTCTTCTAATACAAGGGAAAATAGCCTAGAGTCTTTACTGGTATATTAACACACACACCCACAAATACACATAAACACATGCAAATTCACACACCTTGGTTAAAATTATGTCCTGTCACATACTAGTTTCCTGACATGCCACAAGTCAATTCATACTCTGAGGCTCAATGTCTTTACCTGTAGAATGGACATATGTCAGTGGGTTATGATGAGTAAAATGAGATAATCGGACAAAATCTAGAACCGGACAGGCAATAGGGCTTAATAAATATTGATGAGAGTAATAAATATTCATCAAAATTATAAATATTAACCATTATTATACTCATCCAACCCCTCACTCTAATGTTTTATTCCATTTCAGTTGTGAAGTCTAAAATAAATATCTTAGTGAAATACCTATATTTGTCTCTTAACTCTGAAAAAAGTACAAAAAGTACTTTTAGTACTTTTTAATCTTTTGGAGTGTTTCAATTTAAACATGGGGTCATTAGGTTTTAATAGTGAGAAACTGAATAATGACTATTCGTATTCATTCAGAAACTGAAATACGAATTCTCATATTTATAAATATGAATATTTCATAAACTTATAAATGTTTATTTGTGTTTTTGTCTTTCACGAGTGCCAATTCTTAGTCACTGTGAATGTATTTCCTCCTCTCCCAATTGCCTGTGTAATGTGAAATACATCAAACTCCTGTTTATCTAGAAGGCAAACAATTGAGACCATCAAATAACTGAAACTTTTCTACATTTCATATTTGCAAAGAAAATTTTGATAAAAATGAATCCTAAATAGGCAAACTGACTTGGAGAACTTTTTAAAAAAAAATTTTGCAGGATGTGCTTTCGATTGTATTTCCTATAGCTTCTGTTAATGGTCATGTTTATACAGATAAATGATGTTTAAAGAGACGATGCTGAAGCATACTAAAATCTTTAAATTATTCTAAATAATGTAAAAAATTCAGTATAATTTGTGCTAAAGAAATTAATTTAAAATATAACTTATTCTATTTTAATTATTTTTGTCAACCTCACATACTTCAAAAAACACATATACCTTGTGTGCAGACTTTAAAACTATGCTTTGCATAGACTAAAGAGCCGATTAAACAGTGAGGCTATATCTGCAACTGGCCTTTTCCTCAACAGAAGAGATATATATATCTTGAGCTATAGTGACGATTGGATATGAATTCTGAGAACTTGAAGATTGGTATCTAGGGGCAATATATTTTAGAAATAGCAGAGGAAAGATTTTTAGCTTTTCAAATTTAGTCTTTAGAAGATAAGAGGTACCATGTATATTCATGGAAATATTTTGTATACTTAAAATACTTACAAATAAAAATGGCTTCATAGAAAGTAACATGGATGGATTTGATCATCTTGTTGAAAATAGAAAGCAGAGAAGTAAATATAAAGGATAAAGGACTTTTAAAAATAATTGGCTGAAATACCATCTGCCTCCCCTCATAAAGTAAAAAAGGAATTTGAAAGAAATACAAACTAAAGTATCAACTTTTCCAATTAAAACTAAATTATTAAGGTTCTAAATCACATTGGCATATATAAAAAGCAAATTAATAACTAACATTTACTTAGGGTTTTACAGCTTATTAAATTCTTTCTTATCAGTTATTTGTTTCTCACAACAACCCTCTGAGGCATTATCATAATCCACATATGCTAGAAGAGAAATTTGGGACTTAGAAAGGGCACTCCCCATTTTCATTACGTAACTCTTCTGCCAAATCTCACCAAAGATAGTGTCCCCTTTCTTTGGCAGGAAGGGCTGTTGTCTGGTTTTTAGTACTTTTTTTTCAAAGGCCCATGCCAGGGCACTAACAGTCATGAATAGGTAGCGAGGGATACTATTTCCTCCAGCAATTATACTGCAAGCTATGCTGGCTTATGCTGCGTTGTTAGGACTAAAAACAACCTAACAAAACTCTCCACTATTCTGAGATCCAGAAATAGATATCAAGTCGATCCTGGCTCCCTCAGGAATTTAGGCTGGCATTTAGGGAGTGGGAGTGTGTACGCTCTGGCATTAGGGTCACTCCGAGGCTCAGTCCCACCGATGCTTGCTGGGAGAACATCAGTTTCAATGGAGTGTAAGACAAGGAAACAGGCTAGAGGTTCCAAAATGTAAGGGAAAACACAGTAGAGGGTTCCATATAAGATTTCAAACTTCATTCAATTAACTATTTCCACTAGCCACCACAGAAGGCTTTCTAAAATTTTTCTCTTTTACTGATATGAGATTGCCTTGTATTTGAAGGTTAGATGTTTAAGTCACTACACAGCTCTCAACTTGTTCTGTAAGTCTAATAGTTTTGTTTTTCAAAACATGTAAACTACTGTAGTTTCTGAGTAAGTTAGATTAAGATATGTCTCTGGGGAATGTGAGATGGAGTACTTCTAAATCTCCTACTGAAGGAGTTGTGGAAAAAGAAGTACAGGTTGAGTATCCTTTTTATCCAAAATGCTTGAGACCAGAAGTGTTTCAGATTTTGTATCTTTTAAAATTTTGGAATATTTGCATATACATAATGAGACATTTTGGGCATGGGAGCTAACTCTAAACATGAAATTCATTTATGTTCCATATACACCTCATACACATAGCCTGAAGGGAATTTTATACATAATCTTAATAATTTTGTTCATGAAACAAAATTTGCATACATTGAACCATTAGAAAGCAAAGGTGTCACTATCCCAGCCTCCACGTAGACAATGTGTGGTTGTTTGACATGATCATCATTCCCGGCTCTGAATCTATGTGCTACCTGCAAACAATCATTTACTTACACTTATTCATACATAAGTACCTAACAGTAAAAAATATGACATAACATCGATAGTGGAAAATAATGTGTTTAGAGTAACTAAACAGCACAGTAGCATTGCCAGAACACCTGTATCCGCAGTTAAACAGCAGCAGCAAGAAACAACAGCAGGTTTTCAGTCTCAACCTGCAATGCTGTGTTTTGACTAAAAGGTTACTATACACTGTGTTTTATTTTTATAGGTGAGAAGAAACGTCATAAGCAGTTGAGGGACCAGGAAGCGGGTCCTCTAGGGATGAGGAGGCATTCTGAATAAACCTGTGTTGTGCACCACGTTTTGACTGCAACCCATCACTTGAAGTCAAGTGTGGAATTTTTCACTTGTAGCATCAGGTCACCACTCACCAAGTTCAAATTCCGAAGTATTTGGAATTTTGAGTTTTGGTTCTTCAGATTAGGGATGCTCAACCTGGCTTTTTTTTTTTTTTCCTTTTTTTTTTTTTGCAGATATGGTCTCACTCTGTCACCCAGGCTGGAGTGCAATGGCGTCATCATAGTTCACTGCAACCTCAAACGCCTGGGCTCAAGCCATCCCCCCACCTCAGCCTCCTGAGTGGCTGGGACTACAGGCGTGAACCACCACACTCAGCTTCTTTTTAAAAATTTTTGTAGAGAGAGGGTCTCGCTATTGCCCAGGCCAGTCTCAAACTCTTGGGCTCAAGTGATCTGCTTGCCCCGGCCTCCCAAAGTGCTAGGATTACAGGCATGAGCCACTGCACCTGGCCTTGGGATGCTCAAACTTTGTTATGGATAAAGTGTGACATTAAATAATTATAAATGGGTAATTCACCAAAAGATTTAACTATCCTAAATGTGTATACACCTCACAATAGGGCTTCAAAATATATGAAATGAAAACTAAAGGAAAAATAGAGAAATCCACGTTTATACATGGAGACATCAACATTTCTTTCTCAGAAATGAATAGAACAATTTAATTAAAAAATTAGTAGGGCCTAAAAGAACAATGCTATCAACTGATTTGACCATATTAACTTTTTAAAAATATTCCACCCCACATTAACAGAATATGCAATCTTTTCAAATTCACATGGGACATTTCTCAAGATAGACCATAGTGTAGGCCATAAAACAAATATTAACAAGTTTAAGGAATTAAAAGCATGCACAGAATAGGCAATTTCACAGAGACAGAAAATAGACTGGAGGTTACAAGAGGCTGGGGGGAATGGTGACTTATTGTATAATGGGGACAGGGCTTCTGTTCAGGATGATGAAAAAGTTCTGGAAATAGATAGCGATGATGGTTATACAACATTGTGGATGTTCTTAAAGCCACTGAATTGTAAACTTAAAAATGGTTAAGATGGTAAATTTTATGTTATGGATATTTTACCACAGTAAAAAAAGTTAGTTGGGGGGAAAAAAGCCTATATACAATATATTAATATTATCTGAACAGAACAGGATTAAACAAGAAAATAATAGAAATATATCAAGAAAATCTCAAATATTTGGAAATTAAACAACACAATTCTAAATAAGCCGTGTACCAAAAAAAAAAAAAAATTTTTTCAAGAGAAATTAGAAAATATTTTGAATTGAATGAAAATGAAAACACAACATATCAAAATTTATGGATTGCAGCCCCTGTTAGAGGAAAATTTATAGAATTGAATATTCATATTAGAAAAGAACAAAGGTATAAAATTAATAGCCTAAGCTTTCACCTTAGGAGTCTAGAAAAAGGGGAGCAAATAAATGCAAAGCAAGCAGAAGAAAGGAAATAATAATAAAGAGAAGAGTGGAAACTGAAAACAAAGAAAGTAATAGAGAAAACAATGAAACCAAAAGCTGATTCATTGAAAGGCCAGTAAAGTTTATCGACCTTTAGCCAAGTTGACCAAGAAGAAAGAGATAAAAGACAAATTACCAGTATTAGGAATGAAAGAGGGGCCATCACTGGAGACACTTCAGACATTATATGGACAATAGGTAAATATGATGAAAAAATTTATTCCCAGAAATACAATAACTTAGATGAAATAGACAATTTCTTGAAAATAGCAAACTAATGATGCTCCTTAAAGAAGAAATGGATAACCTGAAAAACTCTGTATCTATTAAAGAAAATTAATTTATGGTTTAAAAATTCTAAAAAAGAAAATTCCAGGTTCCACTAATGAGTTATACCAAACATTTAAAGATATTATAACAATTCTGCACAAACTCTACAAGAATAGTAGAGGAGGGAACATCTCCCAAATCATTGTATGAGGATAGCAATGCTGTGATAGTGAAACAAACCAAAGGACAAGGGAAAGAAAAAATGGGGGAGTGGAAAGAGAGAGAAAGAGAGAGAGAGAGAGATTATGAACATAGACACCAAAAACCTTTAAAAATATTGGCAAATTGGCCTGGATGGGGTGGCTCATAACTGTAATCCTAGGACTCCGGAAGGCCGAGGTGAGAGGATTGCTTGATGTTAGGAGTTCAAGACAAGCCTGAGCAACAGTGAGGCCCCATCTCTACTAAAAATAGAAAAATTAGCCAGGTATGGTGGCATGAGCCCATAGTCCCAGCTTCCCAGGAGGCTGAGGCAGGAGGATAGCTTGAGCCCAGGAGTTTGAGATTGCAGTGAACTACAATGACATCACTGCATTCTACCTGGGGCAACAGAGTGAGATTTTGTCTCAAAAAAAAAAAAAAAATTAGCAAATTGAATCCAGCAATTTATAAAAATGATAATACTTCATCATAACAAGTCCAAGGAATGGAATGTTGGTTTAAACTAACATTTAAAAATCAGTGTAATTTACCATGTCAACAGAACTATAAAAAATATATGATCATATCAATAAATGCAGAAAAAAGATACATACTTGAATTTCTAAAAAGTTTACCAAACCAAGAATAGAAGGAAATTCCCCATTTTAATAGAGGACACATGTAGCTAACATAATGACGAAGAACTGAATTCAGGAACAGGGAAAGGATGTCCACTGTCATTGTTTCTATTTAACACTGTACTGGAGAGCCGAGCCAGTGCAATAAGACAAGAAAAAGAAATAAAATGAAGACAGATTGAAAATAAATAAATAAATAATTCTGTCTCTGTTGGCTGACAACATGATCATCTAAACAGAAAAACCCAAAGAATGTATAATGGAATTAATAAGTGAATTTAGGAAAGTCTTAAGATTTAGGGTCAATATAAAAACATTAATAGTACTTCTATAAACTAGGAACAATTAGAAATTGAAATTTGTAAAGATTACTATTTATAATAATATAAAAATACAAAATATTTTGGTATAATATAATAAAATATATGCTAAAAATCCTGAATTATTAATGCAAGAAATAAAAGAAGACCTGAATAAATGGAGAACATACTGTATTCATGGATCAGAAGATTCAATATTATAATACTAGGATGTCAATTCTCTCTAAATTGATCTATAGATTTAATGCAATCTCAATCAAAATTTCATCAGGGTATTTTGCAGAAATTGGCAAGATGGTTTTAAAATTTACATGGCTTGGCACAGTGGCACACATCTTTCATCCAGCTACTTGGGAGGCCGAGGTGGGAGGATTGCTTGAACCCAGGAGTTTGAGGCTATAGGATGCTATGACCATGCCTGTGAATAGCCACTGCACTCCAGCCTAGGCAACAAAGAGAGACCCCATCTCTAAAAATAATAAAATAAGATAAAATAAAATAAAATAAAATAAAACATGGATAAACAAAGGACTTATAATAGCCAAGACAATTTTGAAAAATGAAAACAAAGCTGGAGCAGCCATACTACTTGATTTCAAGAATTTTATAAAGCAAGTGTAATTAATCAAGACAGCATACTATTGGTAAAGTACAAACATATAGATCAATTGCTTAGAGAGTCCAGAAATAAACTTACACAAAATTGGTCAATTGATTTTCAACAAAGGTGCCAAAGAAGTTAAAGGTCGAAAGGACAGTTTTCAGCAACTGGCAATCAATTTGACACCCATGTGCAAAAACAAAAAAGAACTACTTTCTGTTGTTGGTTGCTAATATAATTTTATTATGGTCAGTTAAAATATTTTGTATGATTTCAACTCATTTAAATTAGTTAAAGTTTGTTTTTGTGCCTCATGAATTTTAAAACTTTATGGTTTGGTTTTCCCTTTTTGTTGTTGTTGAGACAGAGTCTTGCTCTGTTGCCCCAGGTAGAGTGCAGGAGTGTCATTATAGCTCACTGCAACCTCAAACTTCTGGGCTCAAGGGATCCTCCTGTCTCAGCCTCCCGAGCATCTGGGACTACAGGCGTGCGCCATAACTCCCGCATACTTTTTCAATTTTTAGTAGAGATGGGGTCTCACTCTTGCTCAGGTTGGTCTCTAACTCCTGAGCTCAAGCAATCCTCCCGCCTAGGCCTCTCAGAGTGCTAGGATTACAGGCGTGAGCCCCTGCATCCAGCCAAAACTTTGTTGTTTGGTGTACATCCATTTAGGACTGTTCTGTCTTTTTCAAATTTTTTTTATTATTGTTTGCATGGCATATCTTTTTCTATCCTTTTACTTTTAACCTATCTAAGTGTTTATAATTAAGCTGACTTTCTCGAGGCCAGCATATAGATCTTTCTTTAAAGCCAATATAGTAATTATGATCTCTTAATTGGTGTGTTTAGACCATTTACATTCAATGTAATTATTGGTGTGGCTAGATTTAGGTTTATCATTTTATTATGTGTTTTCTGTTTGTCCTGTCTGCCTTTTTGTTTCCCTGTTATCCCTTCCCTTTTCTGCCTTCTTTTGGACTATTTGAATATCTTTAGTATTCCACTCTATTTTATCCACTGCTTTTTGGTTCTCTCTCTCCCGCTTTCCCTTTCTGCTTGTTCTAGGGCAGGGTTTCTCAATCTTAACACTAGTGATAATTTGAACCAGAAAATTCTTTGTTCTGGACCAGATAATTCTTTGTTCTGTGTTGTGCAATGTACAATGTTTAGTGACATTCCTGACCTCTACCCGGTAGATGCCAGTCACCCCCCTCCCTTCAGTTATGGCTGTCAAAAATGTCTCCCTCCCCAGTTAAGAACAACTGCTCTAGGTAGTACAATAGAAATACTTAGCATTTCAGGGTCTACTTAGAATAATGTTTTACTATTTAAGTAATATGTAGATGCCTTACAACCATATAGGTCCCTCAACCTCCTCCCTTTGTGTTATAGTTGTCGTAAGTATTAAATCTACATGCATTAAAAACTTTATCAATGTTAAATTTTTTATTTCAACAATTATACATATTTTAAAGCACCAAAAAGAAAGAAAAAGGCAAACAGTTTTCTATATTTACCCAGATATTTACCATTTTTATTGTTCTTCATTCATTCCTACAGTTCCAGTTTTCACCTAGCATTATTTCCCTTTGGTCTGAAGAACTCCCTGTAGCATTTCTTTTAGTTAGCTATGAGTTTTCTTAGTTTTCTTCATCTGAGAATATCTTTATTTCTCCTTCATTATTATTATTATTATTTTTTAGAAACTCAGCAGGGCTACTAATTTTATCAAGATTTGGCATTTACGCTCCGATTGTACCTCTCTCATTCGTTCTTGTAGGATATTTTTGCTAGATATAGAATGGTGCTTCGATGGTTCTTTCATCATTTTAAAGATGCTGTTCCACTGTCTTGTGGCCTGCATCGTTTCTGATGAGAAATCCAACATCATTAACATCATTGTCCTCCTGTATGTAATGTGTGATTTTCCTTAGCTGCTTATAAGATATTTTTCTTTACATTTAGTTTTCAGTAGTTTGATTATAATGTGTTTGAGTGTGCTTTTCTTTTAGGTCATTCAATTTCAGGTTCTCTGAACTTCTCAAACCTGCAAGTTAATGTCTTTTGTTAAATTTGGGAAGTTTTCAGCCATTATCTCCAAATGTTTTTTCTGTACCAATCTCTCTCTCTCTGTCTCTTTTTAGAGACAGGGTCTTGCTCTGTAGCCCAGGGTGGAGTGCAGTGGTGTGATCATAGCTCACCTTGAACTACTGGGCTCAAGCAATCCTTCCAACTCAGCCTCCTGAGTAGCTGGGACTACGGGCATGTACCACCACACCCATCTAATTTTTTTATTTTTCTTATAAAGATGGGTTCTGGCTATGTTATGCAGGCTATAAAGATGGGTTCTGGCTATGTTATGCAGGCTGATCTGGAACTCCTGGCCTCAAGTGGGCCTCCCACCTTGGCCTCCCAAAGTGCTGGGATTACAGGTGTAAGCCACCGTGCCTGGCCTGTACCAACCTCTTTACAGGACTCCAATATTACAAATGTTAGACTTTTGATGTAGTCCCATGACTCCCTGAAGTTTTGTTCAGTTTTTTTTCAATTTTTTTCCTCTTCATTCTTCAAATTGGATAATTTCTATTCATCTATCAAGTCCACTGACTATTCTCTGTCATCTTCATTCTGCTATTGAACCTATCCAGTAAATTTTAAACTTCAGAGATTATATGTTTTAATACTAAATTTTCTATTTTGTTCCTTTTTTATAATTTCATTTCTTTGCTGAGAAATTACATCTTTCCACTCATTTTATTTAACATGTGTTTACCTTTACCTCATGGAGCTTAGTTATTGTATGTGCTTTAAGGTCTTTGACTAATAATTTCACCATCTGTGTCATTTTGGAATTGGCCACTATTAATTGTCTGTTCCCTCAAGAATTGGTCAGACTTTCCCGGTTCTTCGTTCATCAAGTAATTTTGAATTGTACTTTGGACTTTTTGAATATTAAGTTGTATGGATATGAGTCCTGTTAAAATTCTCTAGGGATATTATTCTTTATTTTGTTTTATTATTTTAGCAGGCAGTCAACTCAGTTAGCTTCGGACTGCAAATTTTAAAATCACTTTTGTGGGCGGTAGTTCCAATCTCAGTACGGTTTTTAAAGCCTAATCAAAGTTGCTTTGGGCCTGTTCGACACACACACCTCTAAGAAGTTAGTACGAGACTTGAGTGGTGCTTTAGGTCTTAGTTCCGTTCTCAGAGCCTTTGCGGTGTCGTTTTGGGTGCACCCCATGCACGTGCAGCTCAAGGGTAAACTTGGGAATTGTGTAGTTTCTTACACATTACTAAGGCATCAACTTCTCCAACTCACTTCTCTTCAGAATTCCTTCTACTCTGTCGCACAGAGGCCCCCTTCCCCAGCTCTTCTGTGCAGAAAGATGAGGTTTCTTTTGGGAGTTTTAACTGCCTGGATCATTGTTGCTGAGAAGTTCTGCACTTGAGGCCTGCCCCTGGGGCAAAGCCACCGGGAAAGGGAAAAAAAGAAGACTCACCCTCATACATGATGCTTCTTCAAGTTTTGACTCCACTGTACAATTTGCCTGTTTTACTTATGTTTAAGAGTCCTCAGGTAATTTTTTTTTTTGTATTTTGTCCAGAATTTTTATTTGTAATCAGCAGGAAAGATAGGCCATGGTAGATGTACTCCATCTTGATCAGAACTGTCAGTCACATCCTGATATTAGATGTAAGAAAAAAAATTTTGAGGATATTTGTAAGGATATGAAAAATTAATATAATGGAAGGATGAGGTCTTGGAGATCATACAGTGCAATGGAACTCTCTCAGTAGTTGCCTGGGGAAGGAAGGGGGTAAGAGTGCTAAGTATAGACAATACTAATCAAGCGTATTCTTAAAATAACTGACCAAAGTCAGAACTCAAGCATTCTAGTTATGTTGAGATGTCTAGATGTCTTTTCTCATCCTCCTCTTCAGTGAGCAGCCTTGCACAAACATTCTTCCGTGATGTCTAGGATGGCAATTTAGAAATTATGTTACTCAGAACCACAGGCAGTCCGTGGAACAGTTTCAGGACTGAAAGTAGCGGGGTAGGGGTGGACTTGTGTTATTAGCCCCTGCTTCAGTTAGAGCAGCCCACTTTTATCTGTTTTTCATATTGGACTAGACGATTCAACTAAGATTAACAACTAAGGTTTACAATGGTAAACAAAACAAAACAAAACAAATCTAAGAAAGTCACCGGTTTACAGTAAAGGGCCTGGGATAGATCAGCAGTAGCAGTATGGGATTGTGTTTTCCAATTCTTCTCCTCTGATGCTTGTAAAACAGCTGACACACAAAATAAGAAGGAGTGATGACTCTTCAGGGATTGCCTGGGACACTGGGGACGTTTCGGAGCAGTCAAAGAGTTTCTGCTCCCCGGCATTTAAAGTGCTTGTCTGAATACTGGAAAATGCAACATTAGCTGGCATCAGCTTTTATGCTTCACTCCCTCACTGCCAGAGTAAACCAGTTTTGCCTGATGACCTAAAGTTAACAAGCCAAGACAATACTGACTTATTTTACCCCTTTGGAACATACTTGCTTTTTATAAGAGGCTCCTGAGAATGGCAAATACTAAATACAAAGAAATTATTTTAATACTTGGATTTAAGGTATTAGGGTAGTGGTAGAAGAGGCTCTTCCTTGAGTATTTTATAACACACAGATTACATAAAGTATGTTAAACAGTCTTGGACCCACACTTTAGGGTTAGGAGAGTGGCTGAATGATAATCACACCTAATAGTTCTCCCAACCTTCAGTAAGTATTCACGAAGTAGTACAAAAAAATGAAAATGCACGACAACCCCTGATAAAAGGATAAAAGTCAAACACAGAGAAGATTCCTGGAAGTATTTCTATTGCTAAACTCTTAATAGTGCCAAATTGAGAAACAGAAGTGATATCTGATGTGTAGAGCATCTTTCGGATCAGGAAAACACAGCTGGAAAATAAGTAGAAAGAATTCCCTGTCATATCATTCCCCTTACTGACTGCCCGTAGTTAGGGAAGACAGAGCTTCGTTAAGGAGAAAGCTAGATGGCCACGGCTTCCTCTGTGTGCAAATGGATTTCTGAGTGGTCAGAAATGGCCCTGTCATTAACAGCCCCTTTTAGCCAATTCAGTTTCTACAGTTCCCAGTGCGCGATGAGGCTAGGCTAAAGAGAATGGAGATCTTGGGATATGTAGTCCTCTCAAAGGTAAAGAATTTCAGGTGAGCCAAAGGTAGAGGAACCATAAAGGTGGTGCAGGCTGGGGAAAGGGTAGAGCTTTCTTTCCCCACTCAATGTCATTAAAGGATAAATACGATGATATTCTAGGTTAAATGTCCTCTTTCTAATGGAGAATCAGGAAGTTAGTTTTTTCATTTCAAAAAACCTACACAAGATAAATGCGTGTTAAGCTGTAAAAACTGGGATAGAGTCTCTGCATATCCAATCACAGAGTATTAGAGAAGAGTCCACCAGTACCTAAGTTAGATGGTGAGGAAACTAAATAGCAAAATTCTGTACCTTACCGGTTTTTAAACTCTGGGCCTAGATATTTTTCTTCCAATTCAAAGTTGAAAAAATGGAAAAGTGAGGCCTAAGGAAAAAAATATCTGCAGTATTAGATAAGGAATGCAATCTCTGAAAAATTGAGAAAAGTCTTCATCTAATATTGAGTTTCTACAGGCATAGGAAGAAATTTTAGAAAGATGATTTAAAAAAATCCATATGTCCATTGACAGATGAACGAATAAACAAGATGTGGTATATACAAACTATGGAATATTATTCAGCCTTAAAAAGGAATGAGATTCTCTTTTTTTTTTGCTTTTGTTCTATTTATTTCTTTTTGGAAGGCAAGGGAGGAGGCTAAAAAAAAAGTTTGGTTTCTGCTTCAAAGAGCTTTTCTCTAAGAGTAGGGATTCATTTTCATTACACATCAACATGGACGAACACCATTCTTCTGGTTTTCATGACAATTTGAATTCAAGGTAATATGAATACTATATATTTTTCTGAAATCCAGTGTATTCATCTGGACATATGAGTGTTCCCTGTGCTCTTGTTCACATATGGAAGGAACTGGCACTTTGGCTTCAAGAACAAATTTAAAATCACAAATCCAAATTGTCTTTGATTTGGGTCCGGGCTAATTACCAATGAAATATTCAGCAATAACTGCCTCAAACATTTAAATATCCTATGAAACTGCAATTAACTAAGAGAAGGCTGATTCTAAGAACTATGCCACCAGTAACAGAATGAGAGAAGAATTTTCAGTCTGGATGCCAAGTTCAGAGCAAAATATCTGTAATCTTCTTCTCATTTTTGCAATATTTATAAATAAAGTGCAGGGGATAAGAATTATATGAATAATGTTAAATAAAAGTGCACACAGAATTGGGAAATGGTTTTCTTTAAATTTGCCACTTGTTCTAGTTCAATAAAATGCTTGTAGAGAAAATAACTGCTTAAGGCAGAAGCCTAGTTACATTGTTGCTGTTCAGAATTTCTTGAGAGCAAAAGAATGAAAGCCAATCAACTTATCTGGTTTAAACTTACGTGTCTTAAAGCACGTTATTTTGTAAGTTGAACATCTATGTTATGCCTTCAAAATTCAAAGCAGAAAGTTAAATCACATAGAAAGCCAGAAAACTTCATCAATACGTCTAGACAGATGTTTGCTTGTAGTTTTTGGTATCTAAAACCTTTTTTCCACACATCGCACAGATACCCTTTTTGTAGGTACAGCCCTGGCAATAATGAGAACCTGCTGGGTGCACAGAACTTTTACAAATTCTGCAAGTGGAGAACTTATTCTTTCCATATGGATCAAATCTGGCTTTTTTTGAAGTCAAAGCTTTATTTTCATTTAGCTTTCTTCCACCACTTTCTGTGGTACTCTTAGCACCATCTTTCCATGTATCTGGAGTGATAACAGTACCAAATTTCTTTTCACATTTTTCGCACACCATCCTTCCGCCGTCTCTCCCCTAGAAGCCAAAGCAACAACAGCTTGAAAACATCCAGGAATGAGATTCTTACATATGCTCCAGCATGGATGAAACTTGAAGACATTATGCTGAGTGAAATAAGCCAGACACAAAAGGACAAATATTGTATGATGGCACTTATATGAGCTACCTAAATTCATCAAATTCATAGAAAGCAGCATAGTGGTTCCCAGGGGCTGAGGGGAAGGGGAAATGGGGAGTTATTGTTTAACGGGTACAGAGTTTCAGTTTGGGAAGAGGGAAAAGTTTTGGAGATAAACAGTGGTGATAGTTGCACAACAATGTAAATGTACTTAATGCCATTAAACCATACACTTAAAAATGGTTAAAATGGGCCGGGCGCGGTGGCTCACGCCTGTAATCCTAGCACTCTGGGAGGCCGAAGCAGGTGGATCGTCCTGAGCTCAGGAGTTTGAGACCAGCCTGAGCAAGAGCGAGACCCCGTCTCTACCAAAAATAGAAAGAAATTAATTGGATGGCTAAAAAGATATATAGAAAAAATTAGCTGGGCATGGTGGTGCATGCCTCTAGTCCCAGCTACTCGGGAGGCTGAGACAGTAGGATTGCTCGAGCCCAGGAGTTTGAGGTTGCTGTGAGCTAGGCTGACACCACGGCACTCTCCCCAGGCAAGAGAGTGAGACCCTGTCTCAAAAAAAAAAAAAAAAAAAAAAAGGTTAAAATGGTAAATTTTATGTTAAGCATATTTTACTACAATTAAAAATGCAAACAAATCTATAGAAACCAACAAAGTAAGTCACAAAAAGTACGTACCATATGATTTCATTTCTATGAAATTCAAAACCAGGCAGAACTAATCTATGGTGACAGAAATCAAAATATTGATTACTTTTGGTCAGGGAGGTTTGTGGGGAGGTAGAATGAGGAGGTATTTGGGAGTGCTGAAAGTGTTCTATAGCTTGATCGGGGTAGTGTTCACACAGGTGTATACATATGTAAAAATCCACCGAGTTGTACACTCAATTTGTATCTTTTACTTAATAGATATGTTATGTCTTTTACAAAAATCTGTGCCTATGGAATACAAACAGGCTATTAAAAAGAGAGCAGGCTAAAAATGAGATGAAAATAGGTTTAGATGAAAAGAGAACAGGCTAGAAAAATCTTCAAAGAAATCAAAATTTAAAAATGCAGTAACTCAATAAAATCCATTTCAGAGGCAGTTTATAGCAGATTTCTCCGTGCAGAAAATCAAATCAGTGTTTCAGAAGACAAACTTGGGAAGCTTCCCCAGAATTCAGAAGCAAAAAAACAAATGAGGAAGTGAGAAGTAAAGAGAGATAAGGATGACAGATAGGATTCTAAGTATTCATAATAGATGTTCCAAAAGAAGAAAATGAAATAAATGCGCTTTAAGCAATAAACTAATATATGAGAAGAAAATTTTAAGACGTGGAAGGACCTGAGTCTTTTTTTTTTTTCACTCCAAAACAATGTTTAATCTGGGCACCCCATGTCCCATTCAAGTTGACACATAAACTTAACCATCACAGTAAGCTTTTAAAATCTTTGTTTGGGCTGGTACCGTGGCTCACACCTGTAGTCCGTGGCTGAAGCAGGAGGATCTCTCGAACCCAGGATTTCGAGGTTACAGGGAGCTCTTTTTGGGCCACTGCACTCCAGCCTGGGCAACAGAGCAAGACTCTGTCTCTTAAAAAAACTCTTTGCTTTTATTGTGGTATTCTTATGTTCCACTACTTTTTTTTTTTTTTTTATTCCAGGGTATTGTGAGGGTACAAACACTACAGTTACACTTTATGCCTTTGCCTCACCCACGTGCGGGTTTAAGGCATGCCCTTCCC
>RJWJ010003632.1:0-31351 GCA_004363605.1 Indri indri
AGGTTGGATTCTAATGAGACTCCCTCTCCATCTGTCTCTTACAGCTCAATATCAGTGGTTTGCAGATAGCAATCCAGAATGGCCACACATCCATTGTCAACTTTCTTCTCAGTGAGAATGTGGATCTGCACCAGAAAGCGGAAGTGAGTCTATTCCATTGTTACGGGCTTTTGTCCTAGGACCACGAGGTTGGCTATACCAGGGAGATATTCCCTGAAGATGCATGTAGGGGAGGAGATGTTTCACAAGGGGGAATTCTTTCTGGGAAGGCTGACCGACTTCTTTTGGAGGCTGAGTCTTAAGAAATAAAATCCAAGAGATGAATTTTAGAAAGTCATTGAAGTTCCTGAATAAAATGTAATCTTTGTGTTTTAAATGTTTGTATTTGCTGCAATACATCTTTCTTGTATGTCTAGAGATTCCATTACTCTTGTATTAATTTTATCAGTCTGGGAAATGATGAAGCTGCTGTAAATATGAAGAAGAGTGATAATTTTCCCCCTTCACTGAACGATCCTGTTTTTCTTTTGAAAGTCAATCCTTTATACTAATGTAGGTTTTCGAAAGTTTGCATTGGCTTTGGTAGGATTGAGAAAGGCCCTCTGTGCTGGAATTAGATGAAAAACATTCCTCTATTTTTCACTCTATTTTCGTTTCTCCTGTGAGAATATTATTTCCTCTGATCTTGCTGAGCCATTACTATTTATTATATTAACTCAAGAGAAGGGATGTGATTTGAACGATGTCTGATGGTTTTTGGAGCATGGCGTCAGGGGAATTGGCTCTGAACTTACCTGGTTCAGTCCAAGGACACTTCCTTTTTCTCAGGAGGAGTTGGGCCCCTGCAAGGTGGGTGGTCCAGCAAGGACACCCACTTCTTTGAGATGAGGGATGTTTTTTCTTGTTTCATGCTCAGTGCCTCAAAGGAGGTTATTCCTGAGTAGAAGAGACCTTTGCACAAAGCCTTCCCCTCACACCACTACCCCACAGCCCTCAGGCTCACCTCAGATAGTCCCTGGTGTCCTACCTGTCCCCTCCCTTCTGCTCCCTCTGTGTGCTGGCGATACTCTTGCCAATTCACTACATCTCTCTTCCATCCATCTAGCCCTTCCCCTGAGAGGGACCCTGGGTTCCAGTCCTGTCTCTGCCACTTCCTTGCTCCATGGCCTTGTGGAAGTTACTGATCCTCTCTGTGCCTCACGTATGAAGTGGGGAATATAAAAGCAAACTCCTAGGGTTATTGTGAATGATATGGTTCCTGAAAAGCTGTTAGCCCCGTGTTTAAGACAGAGCATAAACTGTTAGGGAGGTGAGTGTGGAGTGAGCGCCGTGATGAGAAGGTGTTGAATGTGCTTAACTGATACGTGTCATTGATATCATCTGTTCACTCAGTCTGATCGCCCCTTGCACACACCTGTGTTCCATCTCCACTCATTCTGCTCTCAGCTCAACTCCCGTCCTGCCCACAGTCTCACTGGATCCTCAGCACCCCCGCCCCACACCTGTAACGCCTCCCTTCACTCCCCCTCTTCTCTGGACCGGCAGCCTCCCCCCTCTCTCCTGCCTTGATCACTTCTGCTCGACCTTCCCCGCCCCAGCTGCCTTGTCCACTCCTGCAAGCCCACAGCCCCAGTGGCACCCCCCCCCCCACAGTGGGGATGCGTGCGAGGGGCCGGGGCTCCTAGTGGGGTTGTGGCAGAGAAGACAGGCAGTTTGGCCAAGAAAGAGGACAGAGCAGACTGCAAAGCCTTGGTGAACACACGGTGGCTGGACTCTGTGTAGGTGGGAGGGCTGAGCACGGGACGGTGCCCTGAGTAGTGGGGACATCAGTCCCGTAAGACACTCTTCAGAGTGGGGGCTCCAGAGCAAATCAATCCAGGAAATGCTGAATGTGCAACTGTTTTCCCCTTGTGGCTACTCCCACTGTCCTTTAGCTCTTTGGAGGCTCTGAGAAGTCCTGCGGTTCAGCCTATTTAATACTGGCTTATCCTTCATATTTGAGCTCAAATGTCAGTGCCTTCAGGAAAGTCTTTTCTGGCCTCCCAGAGGTCAGCTCTCCCCCCGCCCCTATGCACTCACAGCACTTTCTACTTTTCCTCCAAAGCACTTATCACAATTTGTAATTGCATACTGTATTTGTGTGACGTTGGAAAAACTATTATTTGCTTACCTCACTAGATTGGAAGGTTCCTGAGAATGAGCTTTGCTCACCACTAAATCCCTGGCATTCTGAAAAGGGCTTGGCCCACAGCAGCTGCTCAGTATATAGCCCCAGAATGAATGAAGGGGGAGAGCTGATTGCTGGTGAGCAGGCTTGCTTCTCAGACTTGGGGTGACAATGATTGCTGAACACTTAACTGTGGGCCGCCACTGGGATGGGCAATTCCAGTACTTGGGAGATCATCAGTAAATATCTGCTGAAATGAGTTGCTTTTTGATTTGAATGATAAGCCAGAATCTTTTGGATTTAAATTTTTATTTCTCTCTGCAGCCTAAGGAGTCCCCGCTTCATGTAGCTGTTACCAACAACCATATCACAGTTGTAAACAGCTTATTAAGGGCACAGCATGATATTGACATCTTAAATCAGGTAAGCCAGGCAAATCAGAAGCTGGAGAGTCTACGTTTCAACGCAGTGTGTGTTTATGGGAAGTTTTGATCAAGTTCAAGCTGCCCTAAAAATTCAGGGTGGGAGGAACATGGTCATTCTTTTTATCCTTTCCTTCTGTAACTCCCACCCACCCCCACGCCCACACGCACCATTTGTTTTTTCTCAGAAGGCAACGGGGTTCAGCCAGTGCATGATGAAATCCTTCACATCTAGCAGGCCCAGCACTTTGATAAACAGTAGCTCAGAGGTAAACTGCCAGAGGCTCTTTAATCAAAAGCCACTCCCCCAGTGTGAAATGTTGTAATTGGCAGGGAGCCCTTCCCCACAAGAAGGAAGCTTTGTTTCTGTATTAGAGACAGTAAGTGTGTCTTCCCTTAGCCTAAAGGCAAAAGAGACCTCTTGGGGGAAAAAAAATCACTGCTGCAAGTTCAATCAACTGGAGCAGAATCAAATGCCTCATAAAAGCAATCCATCACTGGCTGGAGCTGGGAATGCAGAGGTAGTATAACAAAGAGGACGGGCATGGGCACTGCGTGAGCTGGGCCTGCTCTCTGGGGCTGAGCGCCCTCTTCCAGGGGCCTCCAAGGGAAGAGGAGCCCTTTCAGGGTCCTGCCTGAGGCCAGATGAGACCTTCGGGCTGCCTCTTCCCAAAAAAGCCTCAGTGGCGCCCCTCCAGGCTAGGGAGATGCCACGTGCAGTGGGCGTGCCTGTCCTGACTCACCCACCGTGTGGCCCTCAGTTTCCTCTTCTGTGAAACCAGAGCATTGCCTCAGATCTCTGCAGTTTGCCCCAACTCTAAGCTGTGAGTTAATTTTTGCTCTGAGCCTAATAAAGATTATTTACATGCACTTCTGTTCCTTCCTCCCCCTGGGAACCCCTCCTCCCCACCATCCGCTTTTACCATCCCAAAAGTTTTTTTGAAAAGAAAAACCTCTTGTTATTGAATATACTTATGTATTCAACTATGGTAATGCCCCAAATCTTTCCTAATGGGCAAAATCTTTGCTAAATACACAGAGCCTTGTGCTCACATGTGAGTTTGGTTTCAGCAGAATTGGCTAGATGTGCTCCAGGGTTGGAGTGTTTGTTAGGCTTGCCATCCATTTACAGAACTAGACTTTATCGTTTCTTTTATTTTTTTGATAGGCCAGGAATACACATATAAAGTTTTAAAATTATATTTTAAACATAAAATATTTATAAAATAAGAAAATATAAATAAGCTAAACAACCTTAAGTGTGTTTGTAGTCCTCACCAAAGAAACATAACTCTTATTAATGCTTTAGTGCATTTCCTGCCTTTTAGACTTGTAGCAGTGTTGCCAAATGGGTTTTGTTGGTGTTTGATGCATTACAGTTGTGTTTCTGTTCCACATTGGTATAGACAGTTTTTTTAAGCCAGTCAGATTTAGCAGTGGTATAGTTTTGATAGGATAGTGTAAGTGTGATGTCTTGGGTGATGTGTCCCCAGAGGGGCACACTGCTATCTAAAGAAGGGTCCTTAATAAATGATTTTTTGGCAGCAATCGTGCTGACGCCCTAAGCAGGTTGGCCCTGTGCTCTGGTAGGAAGAGTCCTGGGCTACAGGCCATTGCCCACCTATGGGATCCTGGGGAAGTTGCTTTCCCTTTCTGGTTAGGGGTTGGGCTAGATCATATCTAAGGTTCCTTTCTGCCCTACTATTTTAGAAATGTCTTCATATCAGCATTCATTTTGGTGGGAGGTTAACATGGGTGATTTTCTTGTGATTTCACATATTTCTTTTGAAAGACTCTCATCCTCTTCATGGGAAAATGATTACTCCAGAAAGAAATGAGAAGTCTTGGACTCCTTTATACGTTATCATATAGAAAATATAGAAAACAAGAAAGCAGGCTGGGCACAGTGGCTCATGCCTGTAATCCTAGCACTCTGGGAGGCTGAGGCGGGAGGATCACTTGAGCTCAGGAGTTTGAGACCAGCCTGAACAAGAGCGAGACCCCGTCTCTACTAAAAATAGAAAAATTAGCTGGGCATCCTGGTGAGTGCCTGTAGTCCCAGCTACTCGGGAAGCTGAGGTAGGAGGATCCCTTGAGCCTAGGAGTTTGAGGTTGCAGTGAGCTACAATGATTCCACTATACTCTGCCTAGGGTGACAGAGTGAGACTCTATCTCAAAAAAAAAAAAAAGAAAAGAAAACAGGAAAGCATTAAGAAGGCAATAAAAATCAGCTCCAATTCTTCCATCTAGACATTACCATTAACATTATTGATGTACTGTATTTCCTTCTTTCTATATATGTCTTTTTAGATTAAATCAAGCTCAGCTAGATATAGTGTTGTTTCCTAAGGTTTTAATGGTTATATCATAAGCATTTTTTCATTTAAAAAAATAATCTTTGAAATAATTTTATTATAGTAAAATACACATAACAAAATCTACCATTTTAACTATTTTAAGTATACAGTTTAGTGTCATTAATTATATTCACACTGTTATATTCACATTACCACCATCCATCTCCAGACCTTTTCTCATCTTCCCAAACTAAAACTCCATACCCATTAACAGTAACTGCCCATTCGTCCCTCCCCCAGCCCATGGTAACTGCCATCATTCTACTTTCTGTTTTTTTTTTTTTGAGACAGTCTTGCTCTGTCACCTGGGCTAGAGTGCAGTGGCATCATCATAGCTCACTGCAACCTCAAACTCCTGGTCTCAAGTGATCCTCCTGCTTCAGCCTCCCAAAGTGCTGGGATTGTGGGCATGAATTTGATTACTCTAGGTATCTCCTTTTTAAAGATCATTTTTTAAAAATTATTTTTAACAGTTGCCTACTATTCTAATATATAAATATACTAAAATTTATCGAATAAATCTTTTTGTTAAACACGAAACTTCCTTTCAGTTATAAATAATGCTGAAACGTATGTCCCCATATCTGTTTAAATGTATACGATCTTATCCCTTCTCCTTAAGCCTATATGGGGCACCTCTACTTTCCCTTTGTCTTTTTGCTGTCCAAGCTTTTTTCCCTCCTTATTGTGCTTCAAATTACATTTTTTAAATTTCTCATGGCAGAGACAGCAAACCCCTCTGCATATAGCTGCTGATCTTGGAAATGTGGAGCTGGTGGAAACTCTGCTGAAGGCAGGCTGTGACTTGAAGGTTGTTGATAAGGTAATCACATGGACTTCACTTTGTTCAGCTGAGGTGGTTGCTAAGCCCTCCCTGTTGGCCCTTAGTCCTGAGCGGCAGCATCAGAGTACTCCGTGCAAAATGGCACAGGCTCGAGAAACCTTGCAACTTCAGTCAGTAAAGCATCCCAATTTCGATTGACATATGTCAGTAAGAATTTTTACTCTAACAAAATGTGTTTTCAAAATTCAAATTATTTATTAAAATTTTGACAAGATTATAGATTAACATGGTCCAAAAATAAAAACATAACTAGTAAGGGTTTCACAGTAAAAATTTTCCACCCACTGTTCTTACTTGCCTGACACTGGCTATATGTATCCATTATTATAAATTTCTTCTATTCCTTCCAGAGTTTCTTTATGCATATATAAGAAACATAAATACATTATATTCTTGTTCCATTCCTCTGCTCTTTGTAGATACTGCTGGCATACCTACATACAGTATACTGTTCTGCATTTAGTGTTTTTCCCCTTAACATTGAAGTGGAGCTCTTTCCATATTAGTACATGGAGAGGTTCTTCATTCTTTTTTTTGCAGCTGCATGGTAGACCATGGTATAGACATACCATAATTTGTTCAACGAGTCTTAAACTGATGGGCATTTAAGTTGTTCCTAAGCTTTTGCTATTATAAACAGAGCTGCAATGAATAAACTTACATGTGTCTAAACTTGTTTTTTTTTAATTAAAGAAATTGTAATTGTGGTAAAATACACATAAAATTTACCATCTTAACCATTTTTAAGTATATAGTTCACTAGTGTTAAGTCTATGTACATTGTTATGCAATCAATCTCCAAAACTTTTTCATCATGCGAAAGTGAAACTTTATACTCATTAAATAACTCCCCATTTCTCCCTTCCCCCAGTCCCTGGCAACTACCATTCTGGTTTCTTCTGTGACTATGAATTTGACTACCCTAAGTACCTCACATAAGTGGAATCATACAGTATTTGCCTTTTTGTGAGTGGTTTATTTTACTTAGCATAATGTCTTCAAGATTCATCCATGCTGTGGCATGTGTCAGAATTTTATTCCTTTTTAAGGCTGAATGACATTCCATTGTATGTATGTACCACATTTTGTTTATTTATTCATCTGTCCATGGACATTTGTGTTGCTTCCACCATTTGGTTATTGTAAACTTGTTTTTATTTTATTTTTATTTTATTTATTTAGTTAGTTAGAGACAGAGTCTCATTCTGTTGCCCGGGCAAGTGCTGTGACATCAGCCTAGCTCACAGCAACCTCAAACTCCTGGGCTCGAGCGATCCTCCTGCCTCTGCCTCCCGAGTAGCTGGGACTATAGGTGTGTGCCACCATGCCCGGCTAATTTTTTCTATTTTTAGTAGAGATGGGGTCTTGCTCTTGCTCAGGCTGGTCTTGAATGCCTGACCTCAAGCAATCCTCCCGCCTCGGCCTCCCAGAGTGCTAGGATTACAGGTGTGAGCCACCGCACCCAGCCTGTAAACTTGTTTTCAAAGAAAGACAATTTTGTGTCTTTAAAGTGGTACAATAACGCAGGCTGAGCCATTGGAGGGTTGTCAGAGAGCCACGCTAGGTTCCAGCCCTACTGAAAGGTGTAGGAGAGGCTCTTGGGGGACTGCCCTGTCAGGTGCTCACACACACCATCTTTCTTCAATCCTCACATCTCCTCTGTGAGGTGGACAGAATTACCCATTTTGAAGAAAAGATTGGAGAGATATTGATGATACTGGATCACACACCTAGTAAGAGGCAGAGCCAGCTTTGAACCCAAGTAGTGACTTCTCTGTCATCCAGTGCTTTCCTACAACCGTTGGCAAAGAGGACTGCCTCCAAAACGTGCAGCTTCCCCCTCCTTGTCTTTGCCCACACAGCTCCCTAGCCAGCACCTCCCTGATTCTCACTGCAAGCCCAAGTCCACCCTACTCTGGCTCGGAATCACACATTCTACATGTGTAGGATCTGAAGTCGTGATAGGTTATTTTATTTTTCTCTGTGTGTCACTTTCTAAAATTAACTCCTTTTTTTTTTTTTTTTCCCCCTGATCCTAAGAGTAATACGAGCCCACTGTGGACAATTTGGAAAACACAGAAAAGCATAAGGAAGGGAAACACAACCACCCACAACTCCATCACGGGTGGAATTCCACCACTTTTACCAGTTGTGCCTGGTTAACCTGGTTAACATTTAGCGTTAGTATTTTCCCTATGCTTTCTTTTTGTAATTTATTCTACTTTTTCATTAATACTTAACACCTCCAAGGCAATTTTGTGGGTAGAGAATCTATAGTGTTGGGCAGGCTTTTATGTTGGGGTCCCTGGTACTTGGGGACTGCATGTTCTAGTAAACATAGTCAATGCTACTGCCTGACTTTGTTTTCAAAACAAAAGTTCACAGTTTACTAGGCCTCACAATTTTATTTTCCCAGATTTCCCTCTTTCTCCTCCTCCTCTTTTCAGGGTCTGGCACATAGTTGGCACCTAATACATATTTAATTAATGAATAAAAACTGTCTTTTCTGCCTGCTTCTACAATTTTTTACCAAATATAAGTGTTTCTAAGACCTCATTAGGATCTGGATAGGAAGAAAGGAGCTAAGGTTTGGTGTAAATTTGGCTTTCCCAGAAGCCTATCCTCTCAGCCTGAGGCATCACAGAGCTCACAGAGGACCTTCTGTCCCCGATACCCCAGGCACCCCACCCCTCCACAGGCAGAAGTGTCTGGACTTTTACCCTAGCATAGGGAGATCTAGCAATCCCCCTAGGAAGAGTTTCTCATAAGCCTGAAAACTCTGCCTCTCAGAATACTGTCTTCCCAAAATAGGCTAATTATGGTGATTCAAATGGCTTTACATGCCAGAATTTAGACAGCATACAATTAGAGGCTTGCTAAATGCCTGCAAAATGCAGTTCTTCTTAATTTCATTACTGTCTCTTTTGATTAGAGGCTGATTACTTTCAGCCCTAATTTTCCAGCTCACCTGGGTCTTAGTGCCTAGACTAACAACAGAATCATTTGTGTTGGTGGGAATTGCGCTTGTTGTAAAGACCTAGCAATGTAAGAGAATTCTTGGGATACATTTCTGGATCCCTAAGTGTGAAATCACAGGTTCCTAAGATTGGAACTTCTTCTGGGGTTACTTCTGACCATTAATTTTAATTATCTTCAGGGTCTCTGAACAAATTCTGCATGGGTCATTTGAAAAGCAAAGGAGAACCACCATCCTTTGCTCAGGGAAAAATGTTTAGACGTAGAAATTGTGCAGTGCATGAAGTCTAGGGGACTCTGCTTGCAAAGCTGTGTGCCTGGCTTTGTGCTCTATCCATCTTGAGAAAAGTGAACCTTCTTGTAATCCATATAAGATACCATGTGAGCTCCAGGCAGCTCATTTCCAAAGTTATGTCCAGAACAGGCTTTGTTGCTCATCCCATTTGGTTAGGATTTGAGCCCCTCACCCTTGGTTAGAGGCAATCTGGTATAATATTAATAGAAAAAAATTCTCAGTAGGTGTCCAGTGATCTGAATTCTGTGCTATGAATTACTAGTGTTGTCATTATTGATATTATTTTTAATAAGATCCAGCCCTCTTCTGTCTTATTATTCTACCTTCCTCAAAACATGTCTTCTACTTCTTGGTCTGAAGTGGCTGTTCAAGCTCCTGCCATCATATCAGCATTCCACTTAGGAGGAGGAGGGATAGAAGGAGAATGCCATCCACACCTCTCTTTAAAGATAGTTCCTAGAAGTTGCATGCGCCCTTCCATTTACATGCCATTGGCCAGAACCTAGGTCACGTACCTAACTGCAAGGGAGGCTAGGAAACGCTCAGATGGCACATGTTCTAAGGGCCTTACGTGCATTATCATTTACCCCTCACCACTACACCATGGGGCAGTTATTAAGACCCAAAGAAGCTAGGACTGGCCCAAGTTTACCCAGCAAAAGAGGTGGGAGAGGTAGAGAGGGGTAGGATCAGGATTTGAACCCAGGCCCCCTTGTTCTAAAGCTAGAGCTCCTAACTACTAGGTCATACCACCTTATGATACTTCCTTTAACTTTTAGCAAGGAAAGACTGCCCTGGCAGTGGCCTCCAGGAGCAACCATAGCCTTGTGGTGGACATGCTCATTAAAGCAGAGAGATACTATGCCTGGAGAGAGGTAAGGGAGGATGATCCCAGCACAGCAAGGGGCTCGTCTGGAAACCCCCATCTTCTTACGGGGCGATGTGGGGTCTGTGTAATTCTTTTTTCCTGCTCTAATGGGCTGAGCCCTGGTAAGTACAATTATAACTGTCCCTTCTGTCCCGCCCTGCCCCCATTAATGAATGAGCAGCTGCCTCTTCCTTTGCCGGCATTAGACGTCAGAGCTGAGTGTGAGTGCGTAGGGTTCCCCTGGGCTGAGCCTCATCTGTAGGCTCTAACAGGCCTGGCGTGCAAGCCCCTGAAGGTTGACGCCCTGGCTGTGTCCTCTGTCTACAGTCTGGCTATGGGCTATTCCCAGAAGCTCTAATGAGTGGTAAAATGTTTCCTTTTTACGTCTCTGTGGTTTTCAACACTGGCTCTTTGGCACTCAAGCATTCTGTGACAGTCATGAAAACCTTATTCATCACAGAAGACAAAAAGTCTTAGAAAAAGTCATTATTTTTGCTGTTCTTTCATTTTTATTTCCTCTGATATCTGTCACTCATGCAGCTTCTCAATAGACTGCCCTCCCCTCCAAGATTCCCATCTGTGCCCTCAGGCAAGAATGTCCAGACACCACCCTCAACTTACAGTGATGTGTTGTTTCCAATGCAGGCTGCACTGGCTACTTGCGGTCCAGCGTGCGAGCTCCAGAATTCAGGTCCTCATCATTCAGGTGTCTACCCCTGGGAGCTGCGAACCTGGACTGCTGTCCACTTGGCCAATCTGGGAAATTTCCCTTGAATCTTTAAAGCAAAAAGCATTTATTTGTGTCCTTCTCTCTCACAATCCTGTTTAATTAGGTCGGTAGTCTTGATATATATGGATCCTTTTAAAGGTCACACCATCCTCCTTGCAACTTTTCTTGCCTATGAAACAAAAAAAAAAAAACCCCTATTTTGCCTGTGAAGCAAAAATTTTTCAAAATGATTCAAATTCTGTCTCATCTCCTCCCTTCCTCTTATTTCTACAGTTCCTCCTTCTCCTCCCTTTTCCTCTTCCTCTTTTCCTGTCCTCATGCTCATTTTCTTAAATCATCGCTGTGTTTTACTAAAGACAGCTTTACCAAGTTCCACCTTTTCTATTTCTATTTAAATTCTTGTTTTCACATTTTCTTTGGAAATAATATATTCATTGGTTCTATTTTTAATGCCTGGTAGCATTTTTTAGATTCTTTTTTTTTTTCTCTTTATTCTTACTGGGGAAAGATGATGCTGAATTTTTTAGATTCTTTTGGCTAGATGAGAATAAATTACTTTTCTACCAAATGAATAAGCCCTCTTTCCTAACAAATCTTCAAGATGTAAGAGTTAGATAAACATTGAAAACCATATATCATGCATAAACATAGCTGAGGGAGACCCCCAGAAATGGTCAGCATTGTTCACGCTGGTGATGACTGATATCCCGAGGTCTAGGGTGGGAGGCAGACTTGTTTTTTAATATATATCCTTAATTTTTTTTTTTTTACCAAATGCATTTATTATTATTTCAAATCCTCTTAGTTCATTAAACAAGTTCATATCCTGGCCTGATATAATATGGTTCCTAATGGGAAGATTAAAGGGATGGTTTAAATTTCCTTTCTTGTATCCATTTATCTATTAACCTAAACACCCAGTCATGTGTCTTTAAATTCAGTGGTTCAGAAGCAAATGGGAGCTTCCTAAAAATTTGGCTTATGTTATTTTAATTTCCACCAATTCTGGCTCGTGTTATTCCTGCAAATAGTGCAGTACTTTGGCAGATAAGCTATTTAGCGTTTTCACTGACTATTGAGAAAGACCTGGGCTTTCCAAATCCCCTCCCCTTTCCTATGGAAACCTGAAGGACCACCCAGCCAATCCCGAAATACATAAAGCATGCACATTTCTTTAAAAAATAAAAATGCTATAGCATAAAGATAAATGCAGGAGCATTTTGTATTCTTCCCTTCACCTTCTGGTGTTTGGGATATTGATTTTGTCGGGATCATCATTGTTTCAGGAGATGGAATGAGGAGAAAAGGACAAAGTGAAGTGCCCACGGTTCCCAAGTTTGTTGGCTCTCCCCACCCTCAGCCTTCCCTCTTGTGGGATTCCTGGGAGCCACGTGTAGTAGAAGTAGAGCCTAGGCCAGGTGGGAGCAGACCTTGCCTTTTACAGTTTCTAGAACAATTGTGAGGCGTTCACGCCTCCCATTCCTATTCCAATGTCTGTACACAAAGCCCCAGCTACTAGAGAAAGGTCTTGCCCTTCTCCTTGGCCAAGCTTCCCGGGAAGAGCTTGGAGAGCTTCCCTTGTGGAGCTTCCTGCAGGAGGCTGCTGATGCTGTGAAGGGCGCAGGCTGACCCGTGCTGGGGGCTGAGGAGCAAACCCCACCACTCTTCACACAGGTTTTGAAAACCAGGGCCCTATATCCTTTCGATCCATTTCCTTCCCCAGCATTGGCTTCCATCTTGTTCAGAATGTCTTTCATTAAAATTCACTTTTATTTAAGTGAAAGACAAAAACAGAAGTCACTATACACAAAAAAGGAGAGGAGAGTACACAGGAATACTAAACCTCTTGGTGGGCCGCGTGTCCTGCCTGTCCTTAACTGATTTGCAACCTTCTGCAGGAGAACTCTCTGGAGCCCTGAAGCATAAGCATGACATGCATTTCTGGGAAGTCAGGACACCTGCTTTCACTTGGAGATTTTCTTCAGTTTTTTTGGTTTGATTCTGCAGAAGGGACAAAAGGAAACTTTGAAAAACCAGAAAATAAGACATCAATCTAGGTGTAGAGCTGAGGGGCTGAGCCTGGCTGCAGTGACTTAAAACAAATTGGTATCTGATCCTGTCCTCTCCACTCCCTTGGCTACCTCTTCCCCAACCCCATCCTGAGTTAGGCTCCTACTTGCTCTCTTCCCACTCACCAGCGAGCAGAAGGAATTGAGGGACAAGCTATGGAGTCTTATTAGGAATATGCCCAAACTTGAATTTATGCTCCTGGGTTGCAATCCTCAAGCTTGGCCCAAATAAACTCTCTACTTGTATTTAAAAAAAAGAAAGAAAGAAAAAGAATATACCCAATCTGAGACTCACCAAAGCTTCGATATGAGAAAATCTAATACCCCAAAAAAGAAAGGGAGATATGAGTTCAAAGGAAGGCCATTAAAGATGTGTTTGTTGTTGTGACCTTTCCTTCCCCAAGACAGCACCTCTGTTTTCTTGTAGGGTGGGCAAATATCAGTCAGCAGCATGGGACACCACATTGCAAAATCCCTCACATTTCCTGAGTCAGACCGACAGTACTCCAGCTTTTTATTTCAGACATTTGTCTCCATCTTGGATGAAAAAAACGACCCAGTGACAGATAACATTGAATACATAGTCTTGGTTATCACCTTACCAATTATATCTAAAAAATGTACACACTCTGAAATAAGGCAATAAGTGGAACATGTCTGAAACCATCTAGATGATTATTTTCAAATTAGGAGCATCGTGAGAGCGTCAGGGACCCATCAACAGGCTTTACTCTGACGTTCAAGCAAGATCACAGTCTGGAGACCAGGCACATCCGCACGCTCCTCTGGAACCTGGCTTACCATCAGCTGAAGGCCAACCAGTGGCAGAGGCTGGCCCGTTCGTGGAACTTCACAGATAACCAGATCAGAGCCATCGAGGAGCAGTGGTCAGGTGAGTACAGCTAGATGACGTGGGCCGGTGGCATTCAGTGTTAGGAACAACAGTCCTTCCTGGTGTGAGATCTTCTAAGTAAGTGCCTGCTGCTCATATAAGCCACAGACTCCAAGGGCCCCAGGAATGGGGACAGCTAGCTTAAGGCACATAGGTGCTTGGGAACTTTGTAGAAAGCTGACGCTCATGGGAATTGGCAGTAAATTGAAGTTTGCAAAGAATGATTACTTTTCTTGAGCCATATCGAAAAGGTGGTATTTAGCCTAGAAAGAAATTAAGGCTCCCAGCTGAATGGGCACTAAGGAACAAGGATTTAACAGTTTGACGTGTCACTGGGAAGCCAATCTGGTTTCTGGTATTCCTTGAGGTTGTCTGGGTGTATGGGTTTGTTCCATAGTCAAAAGTCTTACTGTCTAGGGTTTCCATCCAGGAAGAGGAATTCCTTAAACCAGGTAGGTGGGGGAAGCTGTTCTTGTAGGACAATGGCCTTGGGGCAGACTTGGCTGTCCCATGACAGACGTGGGGGATACAGACTCAGAGGCTGTCTTGGCTGGATGATTCCAAGCAATGGAATCGTTTTAGCCAGACTCAAGCTGCCAGAATTAGTGAGGTTAGCACAGCTGGATTCCTTTGCTTGGCTTTTTTATGGTTTGACCAAAACCCAGAAAATATAGGAAGTTTGCTTGGCATTAATCAACTAATTAGCTTTATAAACAAAGAAACAAATGCTTTTCTTGGCAAAGTTTTCTGTTCAGAGCGCTCCCCTCACATGGATATCATGAGGTGGGAAGGTGCCCCATGCTCAGGGGTTGATTTGCGTTAATGATTGCTGGAACTGTAGACAGCAGAACCACGGCCCCAGGGGCACAGGCAAGTAAATTATGCAACTTTTTATTGCTAATCCTAAGGATACATGTTCATGTGAAAAAATGGAAGATAACATATTGAAAACATTGAATATTGACCAGTTTCTGAAAAGATTTCTTTTTTGTTAAGATTTCTGCTTTATTGCTAATTAGGCATGTAGTTTCTGTAAAGTCTTTTAGCCTTCTGGAAATCTCTTTTGACCTTTTGTGTTTTAAAAACAAAGAAATGTCTCCAAAATACACTGTACCTTCAGAGTACTTGCCAGCAGGATATGGCTGTTTTAAAAAGTGTTTTTTTAAAAACACTTTGAAAGTGTTTCAGTGGAGCCTTTGTGGAGTGCCTGGCGCATGTTTACATCTGTCAGATGAGGGATATCAGCTCTCTCAGCCATGCATGTGTGATGGAGTTTATAATCTAGTTGGCACGGTAACAATAACATTCACAATTCACTTATGATCCCGGGGAAGGCTACCACCAGCACCAGGGAGCTTGTGGGCTTTTGAGCGAAGGAGTGACGCGCTGATGATGGTATTTAAGAAAAAATAGTTTGCCAAGAGCAAGAGGGACAGCAGATTTGCCCAGGAGTGTATTCTTTATGCGTGCGGTGCCCTCTCCCTAAAATGCCTGCCCTCTTGAACAGTCTGTCCGGTGAACTTTCTCCCCAGAGCTCAGGCCCTCCCTTTCATGGCATCTGTCTGCTCCTGCACACTCTCCCACAGAGCGAGGAGCCTGTCCTGTGTTTGTGACTGTGAACTCCTGTTGGGAGTGACAGTGGCTTCCCAGCTCCCTGTCCCAGCACCTCCCCCATCACCTCTCCGGGTTAGGTGTCCAGTGAGTATTTATGGAATGAATAATCCTGACCCAGGGGATGCAGACTTCTATCGGAGCAGTTTTCTTGAAGCTGGGGTAGCAGCATGGTACGTGCTTGCTGACCCGAGTGTGGTTCCCGGACCAGCAACTGCAGCACCCAGAAGCCTGTTGGATGTGCAGATTCTCACCCCAGGCCTAGTGAATCAGAATCTGCATTTTAATAAGAAACCCAGGTAAAATATGCACTGTGAATTTGAGAAGTGCTGGTCTAAGATAGTGCTGCCCGAACACTGAAGAAAAGCTCCACATCTCATTAAGGTTGTCCGTTACTGCCAGGCAGGTCCCGCAGCCGTCCCGTCTCTTGTATACATACTTCTCTGGGTGTGTGCCAACCATGGTAGGTGCGTGGCAAGGGCTGGAGTGAATCCGAATGCTGCTTAGCTGGGAGGGCCTGCTTTAGCAGAAGAGGAATGGACATGCAGCCACAGCCATACAGAAAGTCTAGTTAGAATTGAGATCATAATAGAAAGAGACATCAGCTTGTGGTGTTCTACCTTGGCCCTCTTGCTCTTGGCACAGGAGATGAAAGCTTCCGTGAACATGGCCACAGGGCTCTGCTCATCTGGCTGCATGGGGCCCTGATGACTCAGGCTGATCCGGTCAAGCACCTGTATGAAGAGCTGGTACGTGCAGGTTTCCCAGAACTAGCTGGTGAGTGACAGTTTTTACAAACAGGAACCCCTTCTCCCTTAAAGCGGTAGAGAACAGTGAACAGAAACACCTCCCCGAACAGCAACAGGCCCATCTGGGCGTTAGCTGTGGCTCATACAGACACGGAGCTACGGAAGGGGTTTGTATGCTGTCAGCACCTTCTCCTTTGCCGAGTCTCCCAATCAATACTGGTCATGTTTTAGCCCGGGGTTCTGTGTCACCCCCTGCCTGGGCATTTGAAAAAGTGTGGGAATGTTTTTATTTACATGTGGGTGGTAGGTAGGGTGGGGCAGAAATGCTAAACCCTCTCATGCGGTTACAGGATTCTTCTCCACAACTAAGACTTGTTTTGCTCAAAATGCCATTTTGCCCCTGTTGGGACAAGTTAATGTATTTGAAAATGTTACCCCTAGGTTGAGGGAACAGGGCAGACAGGCTATTACTTTGCCAGCTAAAGTTATTGCTAAAAATCACTCTGCCAAAATCACTGACCACATTGCCAGGGAAGATGCTTTAGAAACTTATCAATAAATTAGGTGGTGTTAGGACTGTCATGTAATAACAGCTATTCAAGCAAGATATGAGGACATCTGCCATATTTTCACTGAAGCAGTTTTATATGGAGCTGAAAACATAGTGAGTGAATCAGATCACTGATCTAATAGTTTCAGGCAGTGGTAGGTAGAAAATAGCGCATGGATGATACCTACATTCTATGACATTATCCTAACATTGGAATTTTCTCCTCAACTTTAAATGTATTCTTACCTATAAAAAAGCTTCCATGAGAACTCTCAGGGAAAACTAAGATGCAGTCCACTGCAGTGGTGAAGCTAGACTGTGTGGGCTCATCCCTGAACTCCAACAGACTGGTTGTATGATCTTGAGCAAGTTCTGTGGCCTCACTGTACCAGTGTTCTCATCTACTTCCAAGGGCTGTTGTGGGATTAAACGAGTAATAGTGCCTGGCACATAGTAAGTGCTTAAAGAATGTTAACTATTAATAATAAATGCTATCCTATTTTTTCCAGAAAAGAGTCGCCAATTCAAAAGCAAAACTGACTCAAGCTCCAAGAAATGTGTAGTTTCATAAATGCCTAAGGAAATTATATTTAAATGATTTTCCACTCAGCATTAAGTTCTTCTGATGCCATAACTTTCTTCTAGCAGTATTGATTTTCCTTTCAACTATGAAGATGGCAGTGACAGGATCCTCTAACAGATGAAAAAAGACTAATACTATTGTACTTTTCAACCACAGAAAAGCCAAATTTTTTTTTGGTTTTTGCTTAAAGCAAGTTGTATGTGATTTTCCCATTTCTGTCATTTGATACAATACATGTAATGGCATAATCTGAGGGTTCTGTACGTCATGTTTAAAAACACCTGAAGGTGGAGCACCATCATAGTATATGGAAAAACCAAGGGTTTTATGATAGATAAGGTTTTGACATTGGTTTTCCTACTTATTAGCTGTGAGCCTTTGGCATGGTAATATTCAGTTCTTAGATCTTCAGTTTCCTTCTCTATCAAGTGGGGGAAATGTTTACCTAGTCCACAGGGTTGGGGTGAAGATGGCATGCGAATGCCCATGAAATGCCTAACCTCATGCCACAGTATGGAAATTATGAATCATTATTTCCCTTTCAGTAAGAGAAACTGGGTTTAGAAATTTATAGTCACTTTTGGCTTTAAATCATACCTACATGTAATATATTATTTAGAAAAGACCAGAAGTATATACACCAATTTTTTTTAATCTCTTGGTGATGTAATTGCAGGTGATCTTTATTTTCTTTGTACTTTTTGGTATATTCCAATTTTTTCACAGTGAATACACAATTTTTTTGTAATCTGAGAAAGTTGTGAAGTAAATGTGAAATCAAGTATCAATTTGTGTCTGTTTATTGTGTACCTACTCATCTAAGACTCTCCATTCTCAAATTCTGACTTTAAATCTTCAAAGCACATAATAAAATCGTAAGCAATTTCAGTCTGGGTATTCTATCATGAATTTATAGTTTTACATCTTTGTCTCATACTGATTGTAAATGGCTCACTTAATATTATGAATGTTTAAAACAGGTAATATATTCACATAATTCCAAAACATTTTTTAAGAAGTTATTTAGTGAAAACTCTTGTCCCCATCTGTTCAATATAGCCGGTTTCCACTGATCTGGTGCCCTCCACCCCCCAGAATCTGGGTAACCTCTTTATGCAAAAATAAATATGAACATTTACTGTATAAAGTGTTTTAATTGTTGAATTTACGTTACCTTAGGCCAACACTAAAATGTGTTTACAAATATCCTTTTTTTCAACACCTGTGGTATAAGATTTTTTTTTTGAGACAAAGTTTTGCTACACTGCCTGGGTTTGAACTTCTGGGCTCGAGCAAACCTCCCTCTTCAGCCTCCTGAGTAGCTAGGACTGTTTATAACATTCTTAATTACGACATTCACAGCATTCACTTTAGTGTTTCCCTATGGTTTTGGCTTAGATACCAAAAACCATTCCTAGTTGTAGCCTAGATTCCTCAAAAAGTAGAGCTGACGGTCAACGTTTATGTGTAAGAATTTTTTCAGGAGTGTAAATCCAAGGAAGCAGGAGTGGAGGAAAAAGGGAAGTGAAATAGGGAAGGAGGGAGAACCAGGATGAAGTGAATTACCAAACTGGCTTGGTACAAGCATAACTGATCTGGGGGGGGGGTGCTCTCTTACGAGAAACATGACAGACTAATGCATCTCAGGACAATTCATACAAAGGAGAAAGCAGGAAGAACTGGATCTGTTTACAACAATGGGGCGTTAATGCTGGGTTGCATGAGTCACCTCTAAATGGAGCCTGTGATGTCTCATGACTCACCTGGGAGTTGGGAAGCCCTGGGAAGGAGCATGCACACAGAAAGGGTGTGAGGTAAGCTGTGGCTGGGTTGTGCTCATGAAAACCTCGTTGAAGCCCATGCAGAGTGGAGCTGTTTGCTGTAATGGTAGCTGCGCCAGAACCCGGAACAGTGTTGCTTATGTATCTAATATTCTAAGAAATAGCCTCATACTTCCATAATTCAAAAAGGCCTTAGAGTACCCTGTTAGAAAATGGGATATATTTGCCTAGATCACATTTATTCTCTGATGTCCTATTAATAATGTGAGGTAGCAAGAAAAACTATTTCCTATAATAAAATTAGAGAATAGAACTAGATCATGTTCAAATTAGAACAGGCTTCAGATTAAGTCTATCTATTTATGTTAAAGATATGGAAATTGAGGCGTTAGATTCCTCAGAGACTTCATTTTTATGTACCCCATAAATACTTTGTGATATAGGTAGGGTTGGCAGATTTTATTCTTATTTCACAGATGAGGATCCTGAGATTCATTTAAATTAAGCGTCTAGCCCAAGATAACAGCGATAAAACCATTAGAAGCAAAGTCTTATTCTCCTAAATCAGTTCTGCCCAGATGATTTCTTCTTATTGGCCAGCCATTGAAAAATTTCTGCCCAGGCCTAGATGGTTTGCTGAGTTGTGCAGGGCTACACTGTCACAGGACAATGTTGGGATGGTTCAGAGAGGACAATGTGAGTTCAATGCTGCAGTTTCAAATAAGGAGAGAAAGAACATCAGAAATAGGATTACGATAACAGGAAATTTGTTTTTGATGTTTCTGTAACTCTGTGCTAGTATTAAAATTTTTTCCACTTTTAGCATTAAAAAGTGATTCATGGGTATTGCCATTTCCATCTATATTCAACTGTTAGAGTCCTGGAAAAATGAAGACTAATACACTGAAGCCACACAAAAAAAACTTTGTGATAAAAACATCATTATTACTCTTGGTCCTTAATTTTTAAATTTAAAAATAAAAATATCTCAGTTTCTACTAGTTCTAAACGTTCCTCTCAAAGTTCTGTGTAAATTACAATTCTGTAACATTGGAAATAATTTAGTCTTTTAGAAGGAATATAGTGAAAAAAAGACATATACTTTGATGATATAATCAATGACAGGCTAAACGTATTAAATAAAGTCCAGTTTCTTTTTAATTTAAAAAAGTTTTAATTGCTTAAATAAAAAATAACATTAAAATAATTTCTACATATAGTTACAAAAGATGGTAGAGCTTGAAAAAGTCTCTTGTAATTTTGAACAGATTAACTTGATGTATCCATAATGTTCTAAGAATATGGAAACGTTAAAAACTAAAGACTTCTAACTCTTGGTAAAACAGGAAGAATTAGAAGACCCAGTATGAACACATTCACTTTAGTCTTAGTCAACCACTTTTATGGAATGAACGCTTGTGAGAGACTGAGTGTGAGCTGATCTGGTTCCAAGTGATCTGGAAGCTGAGGTACTACTTTCAGGATGAATGGTCCGGGGATATTTTGCCGCAGTCGCTTGAGGAATGGTTTGCTGAAAAGATAAAAATCTGTTTTAATAATCCTATAAAATTACATATATTAAGTATCATATTTTACCTGGTTCACCTGGGAGCCAACTATGAATACTACCTCAGAGCTCAAGGAGAACATCTTGGACATGAGCACTGAAGTTGGGGAACATGTGACTAAGTCCACACATATAATTGTGTACATACTATGTACACAAAGTACACATGACATGTATGCATATGAATAACATGTATAAGTACAGGCTTTCCTCTATTATACCCAATAAAGCTTCCTAGTAGGCACCAGCGGGATTTGTTATCAAGGTAAGTTTTCAGTCCATGTCACTGACTAGTGCATGTAGATTTCTATTAGGGTCTTCCACTTAGAAAACTCATCTTTGAAGTACCTGAAGTAAAATTATATATAGTTGGTCGAAACACTATGTATTTCAAAATCTTTAAGATACAGTTTTTGCTTAAAAAAATGAAACTTTTTAAAAACAAAAGGCCTTCATGCCAGATTCTGCTTTAAACAGAACTCCTTTTTAAAGAAATTGAAAAACAATCTTCTTTCTTGAAGTGTCTTACATCAATGTTTCTTTGTATACAAATAACTGGATAACCAGTACAAATGGGAGATACTCTTGCAACTGGTATGAAATTTTGTTGCCAACCACCCAACCTGACTGAACCAAAAGAGCTATTTCTCCTTGGGAAGGACAGGCAACGGAAACTGCAGAAATGAAGCTGCCACTGGCATCATGATATATAAAATATGGCAGAGCATGGAGTGGCACTAGGAGCAAGCAGTTATCCAGCAGATGGGGCTAAGGTGTCACAAATCTGATCCTTGGTTTATTAGTAATAACCATTTCTGTTAGTTCTAGATCTTGATTCCTGGAATAAAACAAAACACAGTACAGAATACTGCCATTGTGTCTGCCACATAATCCAAATTAGGGAACACTACAAGCAGTTTCCGGCGATCTAGTTCATTTCTAGTTACCGGGAAAGTACTGCGCTCTCTGAATAGTGGAGGGCGGTCTGGGAGATAAATATCAGAAACGAATGTTAAATTTTTAGTTGATTTTTCTTCCATAAAATATGAATTCCTATCATTATTATAAAAACAATAGTTTATCTAAATTAAAAATAAACACGTGCTCTCCTTATGCCTTCTTTACATCACAAATGGACAGTCTCTCTGCTTAATCAGCACATAAAGCAGATTCTCTGTGTTGATAAAAGTAGAAATGGGTTCATTTCTTCTCATTTTTGAAAACTAATCTTCCATATTCAAAAACATACAGAAGTTATCTATGGACTTTCAGAAACTGCCCAGTTTATGAAACCCAAGATTATCCTAAAATAAATCCTCCACCATCTCCAGTCTTCCACTTCACTAAGGTCATACTTCACCTGAAGTTCAATTCAAATCAATCCTACTTCTCTTGATTTAATAATCATCTAGTAACCATCTAATACAGGAGAAAAAAACACATTTAAAATCATTCCTTTATTGTTAATACTTTGACATAGTATGTAGACAGGAATGTTGTCTAATGTTGAGAATTATATAGAGGACATTCTCTTTGAAAATCAGTCCTTGTTTGTCTTTAGGGATATGTTCTCCTAACTCTTTAAAATTATACTTTTTGCAATAATTGTGGATTCTCATACTGTTGTAAAAAATAACAGCAGAGATATCCCATGTATTCTTTTCTAGTAACTTTTAGTAGGTTACACTTGCTCATGGTCTTACAAAGTGCCTTTATACAGCTCTTTTAATTTTCACATTATCTCATTTAATCCTGAATCCTGACAATAACCCTAGAAGCTAACTAGCTACGAGCTAGTACTCTTATCAATCCCATTTTACAGAAGAAAAAATAGAGGTTTAAATATTTTACTTGATTTGTACATGTTACAAAGGCAGTAAGCAGCAAAGTTGAGGCACTAACTTGGGTTTTTGCATTTTTGCTTTAAACTCAATGCACCTCCTTTATATCACATGAATTAACTGCAACTTTAATTATTTTTAATCTAAAAATATATTGACAATTATATTGAAAAAGGGGGAAGAAGACCTTTAAAAAAAAAAGACCCAAAATTAATAACTATAGAAGTAGGGAAATTTTCTTTTAATCAAATATCGGCTACATGGTTAATGAGTAAATAGTTTTTGTCTCTTTTTAAATTAATGAGAAATTATTTATACAGTTTACTATTTTGACCAACAACACACTGGATTAATTTTTATACTGATTGGAAGAAACAATGTTTCTGAAAATAATTTCCTCACAGAGGAAATCTAAATCTAAAGGTAGATTTAGAGCAGGTTTATAAGTATAAAAAAAACTATAACAGGAAAATGCAGAACAAGTACTAGTCATCATGAATTTTTATCTTCTCAGCATGTCATTTAAGTGTTTATTAGTCTATGAATTCTCAGGAAAAAGATTTTTTGCCAAAAGGTCACCAAATGTGGACTCACCATTGTGACTGGATGATGTTTTTCCACAACGACTGAGCTCATGGGAGGAGAAACTCCCATTATAGCTAAGCTGCTACTAATTCTATTTTTTGAAGCAAAATCACATCTCCCTGTGATCCGGGCTGTAATTGTTCTTCCAGCTTTCTGTTGTGCAGAAGTTACAACTCTTGGCACGTACTAAAAACACAAAAACAAAAACAAAGAAAGATCCAGGTGGCAGAAAATCCACAGCAAAATTTATATTACTTTTGGTTCTATAACTTATGAAGAAAATACATGGGCACTTGAAATAATAGTATATTCAACCAATTTTAACATGGAAAAAAATAAAACTTAAAATTATGAGACAAAAAGCAAAACATAAAATGAATACCCCAAAACACCCCTTTAACCTTGGTATCCAACTATTAATATTTTATAAGGTTTTAGGAACTTAAAAAAAGGACTTTTTATTCTGAAATAATGATAGATTCAAAGGAAAATGCAAAAATCATATTGGGAAGTCCTGTGTACTCTTCATCTGGTTTCCTGCAATGATCACATCTTACATAATTTTAATATAACAACATCAAACCAGGAAGCTGACATTGATATAATGCCTGTGTATACACCTTGTCATTTTATCACCTTTGTAGACTCCTGTAACTATGACTCAATCAAGGTACAGAATGCTACCCTGGACAGTCATACCCACCCCCTTCCTTCCTCCAATCATTCTTAACTCTGCAAGTATTAACCTGTTTTATGAACTTTTTGATCCCTGGGCATAATTAATAATATTACTACACATGTTTTTGTGTCCTGCTTTTTTTATCACTTTATTAATATACTTTTCATGAAATAATAGAGACCTGCTTTAATTTTTAATGAGATATTTTTATATCAACAAATGAGTCTAACTTTCTCAGTTCTTTTCCTGTTATATATAGCCCATTTTTCGTAAAAAAGGATTCCTCTTTTGAGAGTTATTTCTGTAGAATATGTTGTAAAAAATGGGATGATCATATCAAACAGTAATGTCGGCTTTTATGTCTTGTGTTGCTTACTGCTGAATGATAATCTGGAAAGAATATATTTACATCAGGAATAATGCATAAGTGTACTCATTTTTTTCACTCTGTCAATCAATTACACAGCTGCTCATGTAAGTCTGAGGTAAAACCCAATATTTGATTTAATTTGTGGTTCCTTATTAATGTTTCATATTTGCATTCCTTTCTATCCATGTTCTTTAACTATCTGCTAGGAATTGAAAGGGTATTGCTACTAAAACTTTTTAAAAGCTCTTGATGAATATTAAGCTCATCTAATAATTACAGATACAATTTAATAGTGTAAACATTATTTTGGTTTAACTTATTACAACATTTGAAATTTCAGTGTGAAATATTTATCTAAATTCATTTTTCCTCTAGTTTTTCCAAAAGCATTTGTTAAATACTGATCTTTTCCCATTGCTATAGTCCATCTGTGCTTCTTCATATATCTGCATCTAGCTACAGACAGTCACAGTTTATAATGAAATGGGTGGACCTAAGGAGAGATATCTCTGGGAAAATTAAAATGACAGAATATTGATGATTTTGGAAGACTGTATGGAAAATAGCATTCAGTGGGGTTTTGTAATTCCTTGGAGAGTTGGGAAAGAATTCACTATTGCACAGAAAATCATGCAGACAAAAATGAAGCAATTAAGTCTAGGAACAAAAAATTGTACTAGAAAGGAAATGTAGTCATAGTGTATACATTCGTGGCTTAGCTATGTTTACATAGTCGCCATAAATATTGGTTTAATCTAAAATTGGAATATCTATATCTAAATATTTATATATAGGGAGGATGGGGGAGGAGAAGAGAAAAGAGAGAATAAGGTGGTATCAAAAAACCAAACCCTTTTATCCACAATAGGAAGTCATCAGCAATGTCTGAAATTAATAAATGTAGAAATAATGATATGAGCATATTATTTAGAAAAAAATAGAAAACAGAAGAAACAGCTAGAAAAGTTTAGGGAGAGGGATTTAGAGTACTGTTTCTCACTATAATCCTTAGAGAAATTATTTGGCTTTTTAAACTATGAATTTTTATGGATCTTATGAATTTGAGAAACCAAATCTCAGATTTAAAAATATTTACTGATATGTTTTTGTGGACTAAACTCATGCTTCTGACCTTAGGGAATTCTTATTAAAATAAGGGACAAAATATATTTTACAAATTGCTGAAGATTCTTAAATGCTATTTTAAAATATAAAATTAATTGCTGGCAAGAAAGTTCTTTGTCAAAAATCAAAAACTGAAGTACAACTGAGCTTGTAACCTTATTCCTGCCCAATCGCACTTGAAAAGTATAAATACTTCCTTCAGTAGCTGCTATTCTCACCTGGGGGATGGAGGAATGCATTAAAAGCTACAGAGGTTTGGACTGAAAAAAACTAGAGTAGTTAGAAAACTACCCATACACGATAAACTTCATTCTACCTAGTTGAGAATTGCTTTAGAATGCCTTCAATAAAATGAAAATATATATTCTAGGAAAGAAATGACTTTTAAAAGAAATCTCTATACACTTATTTGAATTAAACAGAGGCTGTCTTAAATGACTTGTATGTTTACCAAGAGTCGATTACTTGTTTTCAAATGGTTTGTCATTTGTACTTATTATTAATATTTATGTAATTAAAAATTATATAAACTGATGAAAAAAGTTATTTTGAAAATATGTAAGGACATTTTAGAAAGAATTTATAAAGATTAGTTATTAGAAAAAATTGCTGCTAAATTGGGTGGAGAGAAAAAGACGCAGAAGGATTCTATAATTAGATTGCTTTGAAAGTTTCGTTAGGTTCATGCTTTACAGAAACTGAAATTGGAAAACATAGAAAATCACTGAATGTAGCTTATATTAAAAAGATGACTTAATTACAATCTGTGGACCTACACACAGTTTGGATCCACATTAAAAACTGGCAAATTAATACATATTTATGTTTTAGGATAAAATAATGTGTGAGGTATGTATATATCATTTAAAAAAATCATTCTCTGCTTTAGCTTTTTTGACTAAATGACCACTTACTTGTACCAATCATATTGGAGCTCTTTAAATTTATCAGCTTAGCTGACTTAAAAAAATGCTATAAAAATGAAAGTTCTAGCATTTTAAACTGTATCAACTTAAGCAACAAAATCGAAAGAAGAAAAAAATGACATTTAAAAAACAAAATATCTAAGTATTTGACAGAAAGATAACACTGACCATTGGTTAAGAGTACAGAGGTCTAGGTTAGATTGCCAAAGCCTGAATTACATCTCTAACAGTTACTAATTTTGTCCATAGGCAAGTTACTCTCTCTAAGCCTCAATCTCCTCATTTATAAAATGGGGAAAGCAGAACCAACTGCCTACTGACACCCTTTCACTTTCCATTCAGATGAAGAGGAAAGTTAAAAGACAAACTTTACCAAATAGCTTTAAAATCCAGCTAAAAACATTTCCCCTCAATTATTCCAACCGGAGTTAGAAAAAGAGTAAAGTGCCATCTATTGTTCCACCTTGTGAACCGCAATATATTTACTTGTATAACTGTCTAACCTTTTTGGAAAAATGTTTTTTACCATGAAATTCTGATATTTTCTTTAATGTCCTGAGGATGTTGGCAAAGAAAGTGATTTTACATATGAAGATATTATTTCATTAGCATAGCAATCCTCCTTTCTCCAGTTATTTGTTTGCTAATTCTCTGCACACACCTCCTTTTAGCTACTGGTGATACCAAGACTGACTGGAAGAAGTTTTGAATGTTTATAGGAAGCTCCGTGATTAAAATGAAAAGAACGATAACCAGACCTGGATCACAAATCTCTCTTCTTTTCCTATTCCCAACAATGGTTTCACATGAAGTTAGTCAACAACTGGATTTGGTCCTACGTATGTTATTGTGGTTCTTTTAAAAAGAAGGCATGTTTGAGGTGAATCTTAGCATTTAATTATATAAAGAAGTAAGAAAACTAGCACTATACTTACAGGTAGATTTACCTGTGATTCTTTCTCCCTGGCCCTAAAAGCCTTACTTATGTCAATGAAATGGAACATCTACCTGTTTTCGAACGAGTAGATGTAGTGGCACAGGGGACAGATGAGGAAGGACTGTCAACATAATATTGTGGTTATCAGGTTTCAAAGACTTCAAAATTATTTCAGGTGATCAAATTATTTCAAAAGTTAGCAACATAAAGGGTGGTAAGCAAACTCATTCATCCAGTTCTTTCCATGCATGTTCAGGTTTACTTATAAATGCAGATGTACTAGTGTAGTCACATTTTAAGAAGGGACTTTTTTTTTTTTTTTTTTTTTTTTGAGACAGAGTCTCACTGTGTTGCCCGGGCTAGAGTGCCGTGGCGTCAGCCTAGCTCACAGCAACCTCAAACTCCTGGGCTCAAGCGATCCTTCTGCCTCAGCCTCCCGAGTAGCTGGGACTACAGGCATGCGCCACCATGCCTGGCTAATTTTTTCTATATATTTTCAGTTGTCCGATTAATTTCTTTCTATTTTTAATAGAGATGGGGTCTCGCTCTTGCTCAGGCTGGTCTCGAACTCCTGAGCTCAAACAATCCGCCCGCCTAGGCCTCCCAGAGTGCTAGAATTACAGGCGTGAGCTACCGCGCCCGGCCTTAAGAAGGGACTTTTGAAAAATCTAGCGCTGTTATCTGCATATGCAAGACGAATGACAAATGAGAAATTTAAATAAACATTCACTGTGTTTATTTCAATCAGTCCGTATAGGATCACACTTCAAAATGTGGAATCACGGAAAATAAACACAGCTGAGCATGTCAGGGTTGAATTTTAGTGTCTTATTTCTAAGTTAAAACTCCCCCACGTTCAAATTTCTACAGTTGTGCTCTATTTTTTTAAACTATTTAAGAGCAAACATGATAAATAGTTGATCTTAACATATTTTTCCCTCAAAGTTAGTAGCTCTCAAAAGGTAGAAACTCAGGCCAGCTAGAATACTAAAGATGACCAATTGTCTGGCTGACTTAATCTCTCCCTTGGCTAAAGAGAACTATCTAGAGTAATGGCACCTTCCGGTGGATGGCCTGCCAGGGGAACTTTAAGACTAAAACTTATTCTGTCATCTTTTTTCCTCTTATGTAAGTGGTTAGGCGTTGGGAAGAAGAGAAAGACAAGCAAATCAGAATCATCTCAGGAACTTTATAAAACCATATGTGCCTTTGTGCCTGCACCACTCCCGGGTAGGGAAGAACTTCATCGTGGGGTGTTTTTGTTTTTTTTTTAAGGCTCTGCACAGGTGAGGCTGATACGCTCGGCTTGCATCCCTACTCCAATCTCTCTTGAGAAACATGGTTTGAAGAATATAGGTTTAGCAACAGGAGGCTGAGGAGTCAGAGCCACCATGTGCTTTGTCTGAAACTCTTAACCATATTAATAGCTTGATTAATTTCACTTCAGGCAAGTTCTCACACAAATCCTCCAACCCCACTCAATACTCTCCTCTGGGCACTTCTCTGCTAGTAGCTCAGTGACTCTGGGGAAAACTATTCCTATCTCCATCCCAATTATAAATTAAAAATTAAAACTTTATCAAGATGGAGTCCCTACAGAGCAGTATTAGTGATATATCTGCAGCCAGGAAAAGGAAAGCTGTTAGTTGAATAGAAAATATACAATTAAATATACATTAACCTCCTTCAAAATATCCACTAGTTTCCTTCAAACTTAAAAAAAAAGTCTATCATCAACTCTTTCTCAAATTAAATCCAGTTTTCCTATATAGTTTTTGAAAAACGGAAAAAGTTCTTTTTGTTTTCATTATCACTACTGTGATAGCACTTTCAATTATTATTTTTCATTACAATTTAATGTTTTAGCCACTTTACGTATTTAATATTTTCTGTGGCTTCACTTAAATACTACATAGATCCTTTTCTTCCATAGGAAAATACATTTTGAATTCAAAATATCCAATTTACAAATTTTTGAGCCCTTAAATTCCATTACACTTATATAAACTGTACTAACCATTTCTTCTGGTGCAGCAGTAGCTGCTGATCCTGCACCAAGAAGAGAAACGGGAACGTGAACAGAAGACGCGGAAACAGCCCCGGCAGAAGTCATGGAAGTAGCAGAGGGAACGGCGGTCGCGCCAGCCACTGCAGGTGGGGATGGCAGCAGCGGAGATGCAACCGGCACGGGTATCTGGGAAGCTGAAGGATCCAAATGAACAGGATGTTCTTTTCCTTGTACACCAGGACCATATTCTTCCTTTTTATTATTTATGGAGTCTATCCCTATAAATCACAAATTGATTCCATTAAAATTCTTCCAAGTTAGGATTACTATTATCCTCCAAACAATGAAAACACATAATGGCTAAAGTTTGGTCCTAAAAGAAATTTAGATATTTGTCATACACTATGTTGGATATAATGTTCAGTTAATACAGTCTGTCACTATTAACTGTTAATGTCGGCATTAACCAATGAAGGCTTCAGACCACTTTCTTCAGCATGTGAAAGCTAATAAATGATTTGCTTTTATATAAAAGATAAAAAATAAATTATGTACTCAGCTGGGACCCCAGGTAAGTAGAGTGTACTGGCATCACAACTATTACAATAATATGGTCACGCTGAGCCTAAAGATTCATGTCCTTTCACATTATTTCATATACCTATCCTGATAAATGGCCTAGTATTCAGATCTTTAACACTACTTCCTGATATCACCATATTTTCATCTGTTGCTCCTATCCTAACATAAACAATGTGTTTTTATTCTTAAATTGTCAGCAAATAATAATAAATCAATAAGCAAAACCGAAGTATTCACTTTTGACTCTGTAAGAGAAATGGATTCTTGTAGGTAGATCATATAAATCAAGAATTAAGTGCATATCCATACACTTAACTGTTTGCAGTGACACCCCATCAAGCAATCTTCCCTCAGAACTTAAACTTCACCTAAGGAGTGAATGATGTCACCTTCCAGAAGCTAGGATATAGGGTTTCTTCCAATTTTAGCTTTTTTCCTCCTACTATTAGAATTTGGTGAGTTTTCTATGTAATACCAAAAAAAGTGGGGTGAGGGTTTGGAAATTCAGTCAATGAGCTATTTCAGAATATCTGAATATAGGGCATTATGTAGGTCCTATGTTGAAATGGTTTTCTATGTTGTCCTCTTTTGATCCAGAAATTTGGGCTTCTGCATAAGTCCTTTTCTTAGACTATCTGTATAGAAAGTATATAGAGCAATAGTTAACTTAGTAACAAAGTTTAACAATGATTACAGTGCCTAGATCCTTTGAAATCCCCTAAAGAAAGTGACTAATTCAATATAAAATACTCTTTTAATTTGAAAATAAAACACACATAAACACACATACACTGAGTTTCAACATGTGTTTGATAGAAAGTGATTCCAGTTGTCTCTCTTCAGGTAGTGGCAGACATTATCAGATACAGAACCAGAACAAAGATATCCATCGTAGAATATTAGTACTAGAGACCATATCCATCACCGAAATCTCCTCAAATCCTTTTTTGAAAATAGGCAGAGAATCTTCAATGAAATACTAACCTGTATCATTTCTGTTTTGAAATATAGTCATGGCTTCAAGATTTAATGCACATACACCCCTCATGAAAGCTTTTTTCATGGAATCTTCAAAGTGCTCTTTTTCATGTTGCATTCTTTGAATTTCAGCTTTTGCATTTTCCAAAGCTCCAGTTAACTAAAATAAGAATTAAAAAAAAAAAATTTGAGATGCAAGAAGGAATATTATTATTGAAAAATAGACTTATACTGTGAGGTTATTCTTATGTGAAATATTAAAAACAGTTTCCCTATGTGCCTCAATTTATTTTAAAAGGTGTGTCTTACCTTTATCTCCATCAAAAACCCATTTTCATTCCTGACCATAAAGTCAAGGCTCAAACAAGGGGAATTTCATATCAGTCCCATTAAAGATTGCTGATGTGTTTTCATTATATAAAAAGATATGTTATTTCTTACCATAAAACTTGTATGCAGGGTATTAAACAACACATATTAAGAGTCACATCCTTTCCCCTTCAGAAAAAAAAATAACTAAATGCCTGCAATATTAACAGAATTTTTAAAAAGTAAATGTTATCTATGAATTTAAAGTGCAAGCAAAAGATGCTGGCATGGATGCAGAGAGAAAGGAATGCTTCTGCACTGTTGGTGGAACTGCGAATTAGTACGACCTCTGTGGAAACACTACACAGATATCTCAAAGAACTAAAAGTAGACCGGCCGGGCGTGGTGGCTCACGCCTGTAATCCTAGCACTCTGGGAGGCCGAGGCGGGCGGATTGTCCTGAGCTCAGGAGTTCGAGACCAGCCTGAGCAAGAGCGAGACCCCGTCTCTACCAAAAATAGAAAGAAATTAATTGGACAGCTAAAAATAT